>JAQFXN010001079.1:0-16760 GCA_034693365.1 Liacarus xylariae
TTTTTATATTAGATTAATCTTTAACCGAAAGATTAACATTAATATCAAATAATGCAAAATAAAAAATTTGATATAATTTCAACGAATGTTATGTTCATTCAAATTAATATTTTGGCTATCGGTCAGAGCTTAGTCAAAAAAAATAATTCAAAGTTAATGAGTGAAATTAAACTCTTGTTCCGTTCAATTTAAAATGATCCACTACAGTGCAACTCACAATTGTTGAAGTCTTCAAAATTAAATCTTATGTTTTTTTCTTGATTTAATCAGATCTACAGTTTTATACTAACATATTCAGTGATCCTTTTCCAAACTGGAATATTGGAACAATTGGATGATCAAAATTTATTAACCAAGCACAAATCAAATAGTACTTGGTCCAAATAAAAATTTTGACACGAATATGACATAATACATTATATTTTGTCAAAATAATATTAAATATGTTAGAAAGAAAATACTTTTATTATTTTGTTTGTTAAAATTGTATAACACATATCCTTGCTTGCTAATTGTAATATAATTACAAGTTAGTTTAATAATTGTTTAAACAATGTTGTAATATTTTACTTCAAAATAAAATGAATTATAGATATCTCACAATATATAGAAATATTGTCATACAGTATGCAAACAATCGATAACATTATGACTTGGAATAACTTATTTACTGCACATTTAATAATAAACGTTAAGCATATATTTGTATAAAATCAGGGGTCGCCAAAGTGAGGGTATAGCCTAAATACGCACCTGAGTTCAAGATGTTACAAAATAACCTACTCCTGATTTTTTGCACCACAGGCGCAAAGTCGTATTTTTACCTTACTGCCCCCTGTGCATTTTTCATATTTTGGACTTTTGCATACCCCTACCCCTGGCATTTTAAGAAAATTTTCTCAAAATAGCCCCTCTATACCCCCTGACCCGATCGACCTCTGTATAAAATTATAATTATTTATTTATAATGTTGTAATGTTAATATTTGTAGTAATTTTTTAACGGTTACTAACAACAACAAAAATTCATTAAACTATTTAAGCAAGCTTAGTTTGGTTTAAAATAAATTAAAGAAAAAATTAATGATAGAAAACATAATTAAAAGGACAAGATAAAATTTTTAACATTATAATGATTGGATCAAAACGAAAATCTCATTTTTGGAATTATCTTCTATGGTATTATCGTATTATTGGACTAACATTTGGTGGTTTTATTATTAAAAATGATAGGATTGAATGCAATGTGTGGCTCAAATATTTTGGCCTGGCTAAATATATAGTCAACGTAATGATGTCATCGTTCTACAGTTATTTAGTGCTAAACAGTGAGCGCGTATCGATTCTGAACAAAAACGGCTACCAATTTATCTATTATTTCGTTATATTCTGTGTTTGTATTCAAACAATACAACTGTTCGCTAATAACCATTTAATTCATTTCAATGGCTATGAAATGTTTAAGAATTTCCTTAAATATCAGATTCAAAGTAACTTGTTTTTAATATTGTTTTATAATTTATTAAATTAAAATATATCTGGCAACTTAGCTATTCTTGTTCTAGTTCAAATTATATAATTACCAGATTATTATTTAAAAAATTTCAGATAAAGCACAGCAAGTTCTTTGTTATTCACTTTGGCTAGCGCATATAATCATACCATATATCATGCTGATTTATGAGATCTATGGAACTCTACCGGATATAACACTATTGATGTTATTCTTTTTAATTGGTAATCGTGTATTCCAATCGCTGATACTATGGGTTCAGGTCATTCTAACCTGGCTAATCTCATTGTCCCTTAAAGAGAAGATTAAGGATTGGCGTTTAATATTAAAAAGATAAGCGAGCACAAACTATATTTAATATAAGAAAGCAATATGTCGAAACACGCAATATTGTGAATCATCTTGATGAATCTATGAGATGGGTATTTTTTTCTAACATTTCTAATTAAAAATTAAATATTCAGTTCAGTGTTTAAAAGAATTCAAAAATTTTATATTTCTAAAATCTAACAGACCAAGCGTGATTAATAGAAATTTTTGAGTAATTTTTATTTATATAACTATTAATTTTCCTTATGTCTAATTCCAAACCTGTTGTGAAATTTGATTAATCAGACATTAAGTCAATTCTGGTCATTAATAGATAATGTCTTATATGAATTGTGAATTGTTATCACTTGAAAAAATTAGATTTATAATTCAGGTTTCATATAAGATATTAAAGGAGCAAACTATATTACTTATTTTATGCCTATATTCTTGTGAGGACCAAATATCTATAAATGACCATCTACTTAACATAGTTTTTGATTAATCAAACTTCACAAGAGATAGAAATTCGAAATTGAGAAAAACAAAATCCTTAGCAAATAACTAATTGTCATCTTAATAGGCTCAAGGAATGTCAATCATTTCGTCAATGTTATTTGTGATGATTCAGATCTATATAATAATTGCGGCCAAGAAAGCACCCGAATTAGATTACTTCAAGAATATAATGCTGTATTATGTGATCGATTCTCTAATCAAATTGAATGCAAACTGTATTATAAATGGTTTGGTTTACGAAGAGTCGGAGAAATTATTGTTGGTTTTAGACTCAATAAACTTACGGAATAAGGAATCTAATGAACAAAAGTTTAAAGAAGCTCTTGTTTTTATGTCAATGAGTCGGGAAAGAAAAATTGGTTTCACTATTTGTGGATTTATGCCATTGAGAAAGAGTACTCTATTAGGGGTAACTCTATTTGAATTGAGTGGACTTTATTTAATGGATTTTTATATTTATTTATTATTCAAACAGATCTACAGTTTTATTCTCACATATTCTGTAATCCTGTTTCAAACTGGAGTATTGGATCGATTTAATTAAAATAACTTATAAAGGAAACTGAATAATTTACAAAACTTAATATTAAATTTTTGCAAATATTACATAAAAATAACAACAATAATATGTTTTAGTAAAAATAATTTCTAACATGTTTAGATCTGTATTTCATTCTCCAATCTTAAAAAAAACTTCAAATCTATAAAATTAATCAATTATTCATTTAAAATGTTAAAAAAACATGACTTAACTATTTAATTAGCAATGATAATTTATTGGTGTGTACAAAATTCCACAATATGACAAATGTAAAAGGAGATTAAAAAAAATTACAAAATTGCCCTCGGCGCAAAACATCAGGGAGGTGTAAAGCTCTATCCCTTTGCATATCATTGATGTTTATATTGATATCAAAGAATATGCTCGTTATTTTCTCACAATACCCTTGCCTATACCTTCTGAATCGGCCGACCTTGGTACCTCTACTTTTCTATACATTCTGACATTAAATTAATTCATTACTTTTATCTAATTTTGAATTATTAAAATTCAAAATCGCTTTTTTTGGAGAATAATTATATAATAAGCGTTTATTTGAGAGAAATTTCAAACAATTATTTCTCTATACCCTATAAAAGCATATTTCTGGAAAATTTCGTTTAGACTTATAATTATAAATAAATTAAGTTTAAATATTCTAAAGAGTTTTATTGATATTTTTCTGTTTGGATAATCTTGCAAGATGGATAAATACTATTATTTGCATAAAACATGTTTTGTTTTATTAACATTTGCATTTTTCTTATATTATGCACACGTCTGTTAGAATGACTTTAAAAAAATGATGTTTTAATTAATTGGTTAAATAAAAATATTAGTAATTGGTTTTATATGTGCAGACATCTAATTTCAGATATACTCAATAGACGTTATTTTTTAATCTTAATCTATATAGTTTCGTGAATATTCCAAATGTTGAGCGCGAAGTTTAACACCTATATATTTCCCCGGCTACTGCTTATTGATTGGTTAATTTAATTTTAAAACTAAATCATAAAATAATAAGCTCTATTCATTCATAAACATATTAGAGTATTAATTCAAAATTCATCTTTCAGTTAAGTGTAGACTTTATTTACTGATACAGTAATTAATGCAAAACTTGAATATTTAGATTAATAAAAGCTTATAATTTTCTATCAAGATTGAATCGTCAAATATTTAATTTCTAAACCAGACCTTCTCTCGAGATATCTAAAATGCGGTTTTCCAGAAAAATATATAGATATACAGGATAGTATTATTAGTTAAGGGAGTAGTGTAAAGTTGAAATAAAGATGCAGTGGTTTAGTGAATAAACATATATTTATTAAATTCATTGATTTTAGTAATGATTCAAATTTATTAAACTTATTTAAAGTACATATTTTATACAAATAATAAGTTAATCTAAGAGATAAAAAATGACCTTTATTCCACTGACTTTTCTAGAGTAGTATCTCAAGAAAAGATCTGGTCTAAACTATAAAATATACTTATTTTTCTTGAATAAGCTTTGCAGCCACAGAATACACTATAAGAAAATTTTCATCAAGGTTCCTAGAAATAATTGAATTATTTTTAAAAGAGATTCGTTTGTAGTTAATTTATATATGCTTCATTATTCTCTCAGGTAAAGTTCTCTTCTACAGTACTGTATGTAATTTTAATTTTTTTATTTCATAGATTATTGTAATTATTATTCTTTTAAGTAATTTAAATTATTTTATTATTCAAAATATAATATAAAACCTAATCTGAATAGAGTAAATTATTATTATGCAATCTTTGTATAGAACAAAAAATTTATTTAAGATTAGTAGTTTTGAATTGTGAAAAATAAATATAGTCTTTGTCTTTTATTGTAGAGCATAGTAAATGTTTTTGTTCACTAAATTTCGTTCTCATTGTGGGAATATAAATAGCATTGCTAGAATGCTAGTCTTGTTCTCCTGAGGAGATTGAAATTTAGCTGGCAAAAACAATTACTGTGCTATACTATAAAAATCACATTGAATATTAATACGAATTTTCCATGTTTGTATGTATTGTTCATGTTGATATCTGTATAAATTATTTAACGGTTACCAACAACAATAATATCCATCAGATTCTTTAACTAAACACATTCCATAATTTATGGATCATAAAGGATTCAAGTATATACTGTACTACCAGATTTAAATGAATTGCCCAGGATTAAGAATGTCTTTTCCTGAACCTATTAGAAAATACAATTGTTTTTAGGAAAAGATTCTTATCCCTGGGCAATTCATTTAAATCTGGTAGTATCTTATAAATTGCTCTAGGGAACATAAAAGTAAGAACAAATTGAATATATTTCAATCTCAGGCCGATATCATTTCAAAATAGCAATGATTGCAATGAAATCAAAGAATCAAATTTGGAATTATTTTCTTCTCTATTATCGAATTATTGGACTAACATTTGGTGGTTTTGTCGAAAATCATGGCAGAGTGGTGTGCAATAAATGGCTTAAATATTTTGGCCTGGTTAAGTATATACTCCATGTAATTCTCTCAGCCGTCTATGGCTACATCGCTCTAAACACAGTGATAGTATTGGAACTGAAGAGAAACGGATATGAGTTTATCTATTATTGCTTAATATTCTTTAGTTGCGACAGATTATTACAAGTCGTTGTGAATAACTATTATATTCAGTTCAGCGGTTATGAAATGCTTAAGAATTTCCTTAACTATAAGATTCAAAGTATGAGAACTCTGTTTTAAGTAGTTCTATAAATCCATATTATTATTATATTTCATTTCGAAGCTCAATATCAGTCATTAAGCTTAGCCAAAATGTAAAATTAAACACTCATTATTCAAATTATTTTTGAAGCACACTGTATAGAAACAATAGTTTTAGAAAATATTTTTTCAGATCAGGGATGGGCAGAGAAGGAGGTGATAGAGGAGAGAATTTTGTTAAGATTATATCTATTGATAGATACACCGAAATAATTTAGTCAATATGCATATACCAAGCTCTTCTCAACCAAGTCTTCGCATACCTGTTGCACAGCTTTAACAATGAATATATTTAACAATTCTCGGTTTAGTTCCAATATATATCTCAATATTGAGGGATTTTAAGTTCCGATGAAAATTTGAGGTTTATTCAATTGTAATCCACAAATAGGACCAAAATAAGTAATCTGACAAATTACCAGGGTGCGCTCGAAAATCTAGGTGACAAATTCGGAGGGTCAAAATACTGTAACATTAAGTGGATTTATAGTATTCAGAAATCAATTTACGCAATAATATATATATAGTCGGAAAGCTTATTCAATAGCGCGTAAACTGCGCTTAAAATTATTATCTGTGGCGAGTGACCAGCGCTGCTGTGATACCGACGGTAGTGGTCAGACCTGTGTTATATATGCGTATTTTATATATACATGTTATATATATATTGTGGAGTTAATTGATTCTTGAAGAGCATAAAACTTGTTATGTAATGTTGCAGTATTTAACCCTCAGAATTTATCACCTAGGTTTTCGAGTGAACCCTAGTATTTTGTCAGATTATTTATTTTGATCCAATTTGTGGATTACAATTGAATAAGCCGCAAATTTTCATCTGCACTTAAAATCCCTCAATAGTCAGTATAGTAATCTATATTAGATTTGACCAAAATTCACCACTAATTTAAATGTTTGCGATTATTTCGCAATAATTACTAAAAATGTGATTATGTTTTTTCAATAAAACAAAGTAAAGTTAAATAAATAAATTATAAAAATAGGGCAATTTTTAATTTTTTAATAACAATTTGTTGATAATTTGCAGACAAAACACACCAAGTTCTCTGCTGCGCATTTTGGATTGCTCATATAATAATACCGTTCCTTATGCTAATTTATGAGTTCAATGCAAATTTAGAAAATTTAACAATAATGATGTTAATATTCTTGATTGTTAATCGCGTATTTTTACCACCGCTAATATGGATTCAGACCATTCTAACTTGGCTAATTTCATTGTCGATATATGAGAAAATTAAAAGTTGGCGCTTGATATTAGTAAAAGATAAACGAGCACAAACTATATTTAGCATACGAAAGCAATTTGTCGAAACACGTGATATTGTCGATCAACTAGATGAGTCTATGAAATGGGTAATGGTTCTATATAATAAATTTCTTATCAAATATTATTCAATGATTTCTAATAAAATGTTTAGATTTAATTTAGCTATCTAATATTCATAAATAAACATTTATGAGACCTTTCTGTACAATCCATATGTTGTCCAAAATTAAATATTGATATTTTTCTTTTTTTTGTGGCTTAAACATGATTGAACATTTTCTTATTTTTTGAATCTTTTATCTTAATTTTCTAAATGATAGTCACTGTTAGAAAGTTTTAAAATTTTAAGTTTGAGCCAGGGATGGGCAAAGGGAGGCAAAGTCCGGAAAACCCTCCTGAGAAACTTATTAACATTGCTTTCTATGGAAGAGATACTGTACTGGCGATTGTTCGTAAAATACTGGGAAAAAATATAAATATCCTCTTCTGAATTTTTGACCTTTGCCTATATTTGAATATTCAAATTAAATATAAATATTAGACTACATTTAGATATTTTACAACAATTTCAGACGTTATGAAAAATATATAATGTCTTACAGCTTATTAAAACAAAACTATAATAATAGAAAACTATATCTTGTATAAATAAATTTTATTTAACAGGTTCAATTGCTTTCGATAATCTCATCAATATTATTTGTAATGATTCAGATCTATATAATAATTGGAGCCAAGAAAGCACCCGAATTGGATTATTTCATGTATTTTATGCTCTATTCTATGATCGATTCACTAATCAAATTGAATGCAAACTGTATTATAAACGGTTTGGTTTATGAAGAGTCGGAGAAATTATTATCAGTTTTGGACTCAATTAACTTATGGAATCAAGAATGTAATGAAAAAGGATTTAAAGAAGCTCTTATTTTTATGACAATGAGTCGGGAAAGAAAACTGGGTTTTACTATTGGAGGATTTTTGCCATTGAGAAAGAGTACTCTATTGGGGGTATATATGTTTAAATTATTTAATTGATTATAAAGGTATGGTTTGTATGTAATCGAAATTGAATCATCTTGATTAAATA
Source organism: Liacarus xylariae (assembly GCA_034693365.1). Classification (NCBI taxonomy): domain Eukaryota; kingdom Metazoa; phylum Arthropoda; class Arachnida; order Sarcoptiformes; family Liacaridae; genus Liacarus; species Liacarus xylariae. The sequence continues at coordinate 8,034 of JAQFXN010001079.1, forward strand.
CCAAAATTAAAAAAAATTCGTCCATAAAATAATGCACGTATAAACGATTTCATTGAGGTATATTTCATCGCGGTTATTATATCCATGACGTTGAAGGGTAGATCTAGTCTTGACAAACTCCTCTAACATCTTCACCGAGTACATTTATAGGTTCTCGGCGAAATTATCAAGCAATTGTTCAGAGCTATTTTACTGTTTTTATTGAATGTTATTTAAGTAAAAATTAGTTTATTTGTGCTGAGATCCTATAAAGCTAATCGGTGAAAATTCTAAGGGTTTATTCAAGACTAGATCTACCCTTCATCATCACTGATATTTTGCGATGAAATAACCGCGATAAACCATGAGATCTCCGCGTTGAAATGTCTGCAATGAAATCTCTACAATGAAATATCCCCGATGATATTTTCCGCTATTTAATGTTCCCGATGAAATATACCGCTATGTAGTGTTCGCAATGCAATCATCGGAACCCTTATAAACAGGCTATGTTTGCATTCATTCGTTGTTATCCTCCATTATACGTTCGGATAAGGATTCAAGGCTTGCAAACCGAGGCTTCCATTAACTCTATCCCGTCATTAAAATCTGGATTCCGACCTGAATTAACCACATTTTATGTGTGATCACTAAGCTTTGATAGACCTCTTTCTGGGTGGACGACCGCTCAACTAAGACAAATAGCACATCTCTGTAATATAGTTGTAGCCATTCTTATCGCATATCCGAACGTCTATTTGGAATTCAAATTATTCCACTCATCTTATAGAAAAGGGGAGTAAAATTATCTATCTACTTTATATTTTAACTCTACTTTAGAAGAAAAATAACTATATAAATTCGTTTTCGCCACGCCAATAAACCGCCATCACTACTACTCTACAACACCCACTGCCATCTATATGCCATACAGATAAAACAACTTGTAAATCTTGAAAGCATCAACTATAACATATATATTAAAGGGCAAAGATATCCCCTTCCTCCCAAGCAATTTTGACAATTGCAATAAGTATGTCATTAGCTTTTGATTGTGTGGAATGATTAGTTATTGATTACACTTTGGTAGCATACCTCCACTGAGCCTGCACCAATAGATACAAAAATGTGTTCCCAAAATTGAATAAAAGATTTTTTGCAAAACCAGAATTCATTACTGTATCGGTTTTAACACAACCCCTATCGCTATTCAATTGACTTTCATTCACTAATATAATATTGAATTTTATTCTTCTAAAAGGTCTACAGCTTTATTCTAACATATTCAATTATTCTATTTCAAATGGGAGTAATGGATCGATTTGATAATAACAAGGTCAAGCCAACTCAATAATTCACAGTGATTAATATTAAAAATTTACACATACCAGCAACAATTTAATGAAAATATATTGATAATACTGATCGGGCAGCACAGCAGTTGCCAGAACATACTGAATGGGCAGCAAAGAGGCAGTTCCAGATCTGTGCAAAATGTGAGCAGACATACAGATTAAGCACATCTAAAACTGATTAAAAAATCACCAAATTTTGACAGAATCATTAATCAGGGAAAAAACTCTATGGCTAATAACATTACAGGGAATTTATTCATAAAGCCTTCAGCTTGCAGAATTCAGTGATTTGAATTCACTTATTTTTTGGTTAAGTAGGTAAAGCACGATTCAGCAGGAAGTAAACATTTATTTATTTTTTACTATTTTTCGACCACTTCCCGGTCGAAATATTCGAAATGAACAGAAACAGATAGGTTCTTAATAAAATTATCATTGATTGACTATCAGAAACGTTTTTTTACAATCTCTAGAAACTAAAAAATGTTTGGACCTCGGGCCATGTGAGTGGTCTGGCCAGAATCGGTTCCTAATAATTAAAAAACCACTCATTTGTATTGGATCCAGGTTTTATCTGTGAGTGCGCTATAAAATAGTACATGCCAGAAATAATGTAGTTCGAAAGATATTAGTAAAAACTATTCAATTTGGTGAAAATCCATAGATCATAATGTTAAATACATTTAGTAACTGGTTTTGCTTTAAAATTTTTTGAAATACAATGTATTTAACATGTACGATTCTACACATTCTACTATCTTTATACAACTGAATTCATATTTATCTAAGCATTACTTAATCAAAAATATAAAAAAAATTCTGCTGCAGACAGTTTGCTGCCAATTGAATTCTCCTTTACCAAACCTTTACTTATCTAAAAATAGGTGAATTTAAAACACTGAATTCTGCCAATAGAATGTTTTATTAACAAATTCCCTGTAATGTTATTATACATGGACTTATTTTTCTCTGATTAGTTATTCTGTCAAAAATTGATGATTTTATAAAAAGTTCAGATCTTCATATTCAGAATGTGCTGCTCCAATTTTGGGCAGATCTGAAACTGCTTTTTTTTGCTGCCCATTCAGTATTACCCGATATACATTACTATTATTATGATTAAGCACCATTTATAACTTTTGGAATGGCTGAATTCTACCCTCATATGCCAGAGTAACTTTGTCTCATCCAAGTTATTTTCTCATTGCCATGGTAGCAGTTAATTTAGAACAACCCAGAGCGATGTTTGTGGAAAATGTCTAAGATTATGCACATCCATTGAATAAGTTAGAGCCCGCGTTACTTCACTCAGACGGGGGTCACCATGACTACTGAATTATTCTACTATTTACAAAGCGAATCTAATAATTGTACATGTTGCGTCTCAGTCCAAACTTGCAATTCAACTAAATATTATTTCAAATTAGAATTCAAAATGGTATGAATAGCATTGAACACACCTTACCATATGGGACTGTCTGATGTCTACGGAGTTGAATGATTTAACTGATAAGGTTTGATAGCATATTAAATGAAAATAAAAACCTGTAAATATTTTTTGCAATTACGAAGGTTTAGGGTAATAATGAGGGTTTGAAATTACAAAATTATAGCAAATTAGCTCACCGTAGAGCTTGTCCATTTATCCGAATTACACAATATATACAAGTAGAATATGTCGTGTATAGGGTGGCCCTCTGATTGGACGAAGGAAAGTGGGCGTGGTACTGACGTCATCGCCTTACAGTGCGAGGCCTGTTTTGGGGTCGGTCATAAAATACGTAGTGTTTTTGATGACATAAATCGGGGTAATTCATTAATTATGTCGAGATTTCCTTATAGTGTGAGCATGATTTTGGGGAATTAGATAATAACAAGACTTATAGTGGATCGCCATTTTGGGTACATTCATAAATTACGTCTAATAAAATAGCCAGAAATTGCGCCATCCATAAATTACGTAGCGTTAGTATTTCTGCGCATGCGCTACAGTGCTCTATAGTAGGCAGCCATTTTTGGTACATACATAAATTACGTCGTACAAATCAGGCAAAGCTACATAATATAACAATTACATGATTCTTTGGTGAAATACTCTATTTTATTAAAATAAATTTCAGTTATTTATTGAAATCCCTCAGTCTTTCAGTCATTTCAAAGTAATTCTTTAAATAAATTTGTTTTTTCCAATACTATGTTCATCAGTTAAAGTAATACTCTAATAATTTGAATAAATAAATTGTGATTTATTTGATATGTTACTGAAATATATCAGGTACAATGTGTATGAACTTCCATTTAATTCTACCATTAGCTACGTAAACAAAAGCATACATTTACATATTCTACTAATATAAATGTAATTACTGTGTATGAATTTACTGTTCGTTAATATCTTACATTAATTATTTATTGAGTTATAAATCAATTAGTGAGGTTTTATCTTATGTCCTATGTAGTCCTATCTTATACAGCAAATAAGCCCTATTTAGTCTTATCTTATACTATGAATAAGATCTATTAATCATATGTTGTAGTATGTATAAGTCATAATTAGTCTACTGTAGTCCTATGTGTAACTCCAATTTAGTCCTATTTCATACAAATAATGAGCCCTATTTTGTCCTATTTTGTTGTATGTATAAGTCCAAATTTGTCCACTTTAGTTCTATGTGTAGGTCTTATTTAGTCCTATGTCTAAGTCCTATTTAGTCCTATGTTGTCGTGAGTATAAATCCTAATATATCTTATGATATAGTAAGTATAAGTCCTGATTGGTTCACTGTAATCCTATGAGTAAGTCCTATCTGGTTCCATCTCAAACAATGTTTATGTCCTACTTGGTCCTATGTTGTCCTATGTATAAGTTCTATTTATTCCTATCTTATACAATTAATATGCCCTATTTGATCCTATCTTGTTGTATGTATAAGTCCTGATTGGTTTACTGTAGTCCTATGTGTAAGTCCTATCTGGTCCTATATCAAACATTGTTTATGTCCTACTTAGTTCTATGTTGTCCTATGTCTATGTCCTATTTAGTCCTATGCTGTAGTATGTATGTCCTAATTAATCCATTATAGTCCTATGTGTAAGTCCTATTTAGTTCTATCTAATACTGTGAATAGGCTCTATTTAACCCTAGGTCATAGTGTGCACAAGTCCTAATTAGTGTACTGTATTGCTTTGTGTAAATCCTATTTATTATGTTTACCTTATTTTATGCTAATGTAGTTTTCGAGGAAATAATCAATATAATTCCTACTCATATGAAATAAATATAAAAACTATTTTAAAACGCAAAATATTTTATTAAACATAATAAGTAAAATGGAATTCAATAATATAAAATCATACTCAGCTGAGTTAAAATTAGAATTTATAAATTTTGCAGAGGAAATAAGTAACAATGAAGCATCTCTTAAGTGTAATATAAATAAACCAGTTATAAGACGCTGGAAAAGTGATAGAGAAAAGCGAGAGTGAATGAATCCTAATAAAAAATCTCAAAGAGTTGGTTCTAGTAATGTTAAATCTGTATTATTTAGCGATAATGCTGTAGACGGATATGATAGTGATGAATAGAACGAAGTGTCATTATGATTGGGATGAAACAGATGAAGAATAGACGGTAGAAGCAGAGACGGCTAGAAGAACACAGAAACAGACATCTAATCACAAAGAGATTTTTGGATATACTCCCGAGACAGGAAAATTCTTAAATCAAAGAAACGAAGCAAATCTCGCAAATCAAAGAAAAGCCAACTAAAAAGCCAATTATGACAAAGAGTAAACCCAAACAAGGAAAAGCAGAAATAAAAGAAATTGAATCAATTGATTTGGAACAGAAATATAATATGATTGGAATAAACTGTTTGGAGTAGAGGATCGATTCAATGAATATTTAAATAAATGCAGAAATGAAAGCTTAAAAAATAATGAGAATACATCTCAAATGAATGCTTTAAGTAAAATATGGGGAGATTATTACCTCAAACAAGTTAATACAGGCATTTGTAAAAAAACAGATAGATGGCCGTTTAAAATTTTGACAATTCCTTCAATTAATCCAAACGCTAAGAAACATATTATAAAATAAAATTACTTTTCAGATATATTACTATTAAATTCAATGTATAACATAATATTATTTAATTTAATTACAATACAAATCTTTTTTTCAATAGCATTTCTAAATCAATATGATTTTTATTTCTTTTTCTTAATTAAGTTTTTAAGTAACCTTTTTGATATATCTTTTTATAACAACACTGTGTATTGAGTTTACATTTATTGGTCAATGTGACATGTATATAAAATAATATCCCATCTTACATCAATTACGTCTTATAGACTAAATATTTTAATACCGCTCTGTCATATACAGTATCAGTCATGATTTTATACTGATGTTTTAGTAACTTAGGTAAAAATATTTTAATTTTTTAGTGAAATACAAATATATAACCTAACATTATACAAAACCAAAAGAAAATACTCTTTCAATTTAATAAATATAGGGCTTAAGCTGACAATACAATAACAATTGGCTGACAAACAGTTAAATACCCTAACATTATTCCAAACCAAAAGAAAATATACTATCATTATATCAACAAATAGAAAATACACTGACTTTATATCAAATAAACAGACAATACAATTACTTTATTCCAAATAAACATAAAAACACACTATCTTTATAACAACCAAAGAGAAAATTCTTACCATTTTAGTAAGAAATAATAAATACTCTAACATTTTAATAACCAAAAAGAAAATATACTAACACTATTCCAATTAAATATAAAATACACTAACATTATACCAAATAAATAGAACATAGCACTAAATAGGAACTATAAATACTACAGTATAGTATCAAATAGAGCATATTTATTGTTTAAAATAGGAATAAATAGAACTTATACATAGGCCAACATAGGAATAAGTAGGACATAAACTTTGATTGAGATAGGACCAGATAGGACTTACACATAGCACTACAATTAAACAATCAGGACTTATACTTACTACAGCATAAGATATATTAGGACTTATACACACGACAACGTAGGACTAAACAGGACATAGATATAGGACAACATAGGACTAAATAGGATTTAGATATAGGACTAAATAGGACATACACATATAACTACAGTGGACAAATTAGGAATTATACATACAACAAGATAAGATAAAATAGGGCTAATTATTTGTATGAAGTAGCACTTAATTGGAGTTACACATAGAACTACAATAGACTAATTAGAACTTATACATACTAAAACATAGGATTAATAGATCTTATTCATAATAAAAGGTAAGACTAAATAGGGCTAATTTGCAGTATAAGATAGGACTACATATTACATAAGATTAACTCACTAATTCATTTATAACTCAATAGATAATTAATGTAAAATATTAACCAAGAGTAAATTCATACACAGGAATTACATTTACAAATTACATTTATATTAGTAGTACATGTAAAGGTAAGCTATTGTTTACGTAGCTAATGGTAGATTTAAATGGGATCTTTATTTAATACAACTGAAGTTATCAACTAATGACTTCCAACTCTATCCGCGAGTGATGCCAATGCTTGGCCAATTATTTAAACACATAAACTATTTTGAGTTCGATTTGGCTAAAAATACACGAATAACTTAGTTGCTTTCATTTTTCCATAAACTTCGTTAACTCGATATGTCAAACTATGGGTCCAATTCAATGGCTGTATTTGCTGAAGTATATAGCAAGTTCCCGTGGACACTGAGAAAATATCACTTTAAATCTCAATTCATTATCTCTAATGAAAATGAGTTCAACTTCTTCACCCATTGTTATGCTTCAAAGACATCTACTTTAAACATAAAATTCTTGCGACGAATCAATTGGAAATCTTAGTCAGTTCTCAGTTCTAAAAAAGTTGAAAATAGAATCGACGATAACTGTTTACCACTTAACACTACTCCCAAATATCAAACACTTGGAAATCACAAATGTACTCAACTCGGATATCCTCAATATATTGAGCAGACTACCGAACACTCTTCAATTATTAATTATGTTTTCGCATGAAAACTATCTGTCATTAACTACAAATGTCAACACTCAATGCAGAAGTCTAAAGAATACTCTCCAGAAATTGGTAAAATGTGGATATCTTGGGCAGATAAATATTTTGCCAAACCACAATGGATTTGTATGTGTTCTTACAGCTATGTTTTTGGTCATAACTCTGGATGTGATTATAACTGGCCTATTCACACACCAGATATTTAATTCAGTTAAATACTTAGCACTTATTTCCAACAAAGATCTCAATAACAAGTTGATTGAAATGCTGGCCAACAATAATTCAATTCGTGCAATTTGTGTGAAAGAAGAGCAGATTAGCCAACAATTACAGCACATATTTATGGTTAAAGCTGGACTCAATCAAAAGATAAACTATTCATTTGGCAAAATTACTTCAACAATGCCAGTGAAATATCCTCTGAGAGATAATTTTAATGTTTATTTGAATCACACATACATTTTTAATAATGTAATTATATAAATAACTGATAATAATGTAAACCTTTACTGCTTTTATCAGAAATAAATTACGTTTATTATATTTATAAATTTGTTGTATATAAAACGTACTTTTTTGTAATTATAAAAAGTCTAATGATATACCTGTAGTTGAACCTCTATTTGGACCTTATTCTGTTTTTATGTTATTGATACTTGTAAATAGGTAGCGATAAATAGTAAACATTTGTGAGACTAACTAGAACTTATACTTGCTCAAAAGATGGGACATATTAGGAATTATATATATACGATAGCATAGTACTTATTCTTATTATAAGATTGGACCAAATAGGACATATACACACTATAAGATAGGAAAATATAAGACTTATTCATAGTGCAAGACAGGACTAAATAGGACATATACTCTCTATAAGATAGGACTTAATTGGACTTATTCATAGTACAAGACATGACTAAATGGGACATATACACTCTATATTATAAGATTTAATAGGACTTATACACACTACTGCATAGGACTAAATAGAACTTATTCATAGTATAAGATATGACTAAATATGTCTTATTCATAGTATAATATAGGACCTAATAGGACTTAAACATATGACAGCTTATCCATACGTCATACGCAGAAACTTTTTCAACACGTAATTTATGACGTAAACTTCTGTTTTACAGGACGTTATTTATTAAATCTACCAAAATGTCTGCTCACTGTAAATCACTTCAGCGCATGCCCAGAAACTTGTACACTACGTAATTTTATTTATTTTTTAATAGGAATACAATTATTAAATTTAATGAAAAATTATTTGAAGTATTTTTAATTATAATTAAT
>JAQFXN010001080.1:0-16757 GCA_034693365.1 Liacarus xylariae
TTACTAAATATCACTATTGAATACAGTTTCATCTCTTTTTTAAGCTTTAATAGAAAGAATACTTTACATTCTCGCACTCAGTTTTCCACATTTTAACTGTACAGTATATTAAGATTTTGTAGTTTATTAATTAAAATTTTGTTCCTTTTGATGCAATACTAAGTTTATTTATTAAGAATTCTCAAATGGCAGAAGTATCTTGGCGAGTTTTTGGTATAAGCATTATCTTTAAAATATTTAAGAATCGATAAAAATATATTCTAACAAAGAAAGATTTCTAAGATTTATCTAAAAAAATCAGTTAAAAACATGCAATTTTGAAATTAACTATCCATTTTCGTTATCGGATTTAAGTAATGAGTCATTTGAGTTGAGTTGGGATTTGATTTACTAATGACAGAATGATTTTATTATCTTCAACCGAGTGAAGTAGATTCGACAATAAGTCGCACGAAAGAATCTTGATACCATCATTATATTGTTCAATAAAGGGTTTAAATAAAATTTTCGAAACAAGGATGGGGAAAGGATGAAATTTCAGGGTGAGGGGTATTCTGGCCTATGACGTCACAAATTTTGCCAAATTTTGTAAAGAGGGGTCACGGGAAAGGAATTTCGCATTCGTCAATTTCTTGCAGAATTTAATTAAAAATGACGTAATTTAACAGAATTTCGACTAATTTAGCAAGAATTATCTTATTTTTCTAAGAATGTTAACAAAATTCTCAAAATTGCTATGGGGGGGGGGGGATTATCTCGCGAGCGGCGTAGGGGGTATCGGTCAAAATCACAGCGGTATTCCGGACTGGACCCCCTTTCCCTGTTTTCGACATATATTAGACAATGTATATATTTTTCTGTTTATGCTTTTAAAATGTGATGAAACCAATCAAAATAGCCAATTGTCATATATTTTCTTTTGACTTTTTAGATTATTTTGCATTTTCACACATTCAGCAAATGTCGTTGGCGTCACAATATCGAGTGCTTTACTGTACTTAATTCGAAACAAAGTCTATTCTGGCAGAAAAGCATTGGATAAGCTGTGTGTGTGTTGGGTCGTTCAGCTCCTCCACTGTTTACTGTATTATTCGAGTACCTCAAGTGAATATATTTGTTAAGTGCAGTGCACGCACTTATGTTGATGCGACTCAACACTATATGAATGAACAGATCCTGAAACTCGAGTGCTTTTAACTAACAAGAATTCTGTGTCTCAAGTGTTCGCTAACATTTGATAAGAGATATATATATTGTCGGATAAGTATTGCATACGACTCGAGTTGAATGTTTAGTGTAGGGTATATAGCATTACAACAGCATCGGTATATGACTGTCGAACAAATCATTAGAAATATTAGCTTCTCTTCAAAATAGATCGTTCTTTTTATGCAAATATAAGTACACTTTTCTATTTTTTTATTCTGCTCCTTATCCAACACTCTATCCTATGAATCCACTTATAAAACACGATTCAATTCAATGCCATAATAACCCAATGATAAACAATGATTTAATTTAATTATTGAAATAAAAATTTCTTTCAATATTATTAATAAAATTTAATCTTAAAATGCAATTTAATTTCGAGCAAATACTTCAATTCCAGCACTTATTCTAATCTCATTTGAAATACAATAGATTACTGACTATAAGTACTTATGAAAAGAGCTATAATAATTGCACGAAGGTTTGAGAGGGGCAGAGAATGGAATAAGAATATCAGAATTGTTGGCAATTTATTACTTCTGTGCCAGAATTAAATTTAAAACAAAACATATCAATGCCTAAAGCTTTGAGAATTTTATGCAATAAAATGATTTTTACAGAAATTTAAGTGAAGAATGATTTGAGAATTTTTAGATTATGAGTCAACTTAAAACCAAAAGAGAATCAAACAATTACTATATCATGGCGGTTCAGTTCGATTCTCTTTTGGTTAAAAATTTGTCATGTTTACATAGAATTCATGGGAAATGTTTTCACATAGGAAGCATTGATTTTGCTTTTTCACACTGCTATAAAATCGCCACCGGTTTGTCCCTGAATGTCGAACCCGTGACAAACTATCTTTAATAGTTTATTTAGATTTTATTGGATTTGGTCTGATTGTTCTAGCACTAACGATTGTCAAGATATTTGAAATTTTGCTTGATTATTCAAGTATTAAGAGATACACTGGTTAATAATTAACTAAAATTCAAATATCTTGACAATGGCTAGTGCTGGACAACCAGACCAAATCCAGTAAAATATAAATAAACTATTAAAGATAGTTTGTCACAAGTTCGACATTCAGGGACAAACCGGTGGCGATTTTATAGCAGTGTAAAAATGCAAAATCAATGCTTCCTTCCCATGTGAATAGTATATTATAATAGTACTTGAAGTCAAGCATACTATGGTTCTCGACCATTCATATAATACATCCTTATTTTCTAGATTTGCAGGTCATCGCCAGCAAAAATGCAGTAGTAATTAATGCATAGTTTGCAGTTATAAACACTAGTTTAACAGTAATTAACTTTTGTGGTATTACAAGTGTTAAATTGATTTAATAAACTTTTTAAAAGTAAAAAAACACTTTGAAATTATTTTATAGCTGTTATCGAACTTCTTATAATATATTTGGTTATCAGTGCAAACTAATACTTGGATATAATGTTTGATTGAATTATTTAACTTTACAATCGATTTGTCAGCGGATTAACAGTTTTCTATTAGTTTTCTAAGCTTTTAGTGATTAATCCTTAAAATAAGTTTCTGTTTGTTAACAAAGCCAATACATACTAATACAGTATTATATAATAGAGGGGTTGAGGTAAGGCAACACATATTGTGCGTCAATTTATTAGCTTTTTTTATAAACGAGTTAAGAGTTGTTGAATAATAAATAAAATAATTGTTGAGTCAATCCATCTCTTGAGGCGATCATATATTTTATTTGACAGAAAGAAAATAACATATTTTGCTAACATATAAATTGAGATAAAGAAAGAAAAACAAAACAAAAAACTGAATTTGATTTTTGTTGGTATTTATGTAGAAATGATGTGTAATTTTCTTTTTTTAATGGTAGAGTTCATTGATGGGTGAGAGCAGAGCAGAGCAGAGCATAATTTATGAGAAACATAGCGTCAATAAAGCTGGTTCTGACACGACAGCAGGCATTAAGGTTTAAAGAGGGCGACTGAACCGACAATCAATATCAATAAAAAATGCGGCGACACTACAGTGCAGTGCATTAGATTGCATTAGAGGCGAATTGCGTGCTTCCTATTTGTTTACAGCCAACTCGAATCAGTGTTCATTTAATTAGGAGACAAATCAAAGCAAATAGACCTCTCCTTTACCTAATAATATAAGTACTGATGTTTTGTTGCTTTTGATTCTCATTATTCAACCATAACATGCAATATCTACTCCTAATTGATTTAATCATTAAAAGCCATTATATAATGCCATTTATTCCCTAACAAATACATTGTCAGCGCTTTAGTTGACATACATTTGCTTTTAAATTATTCATCAATTTATTACAATTAAAATATTACATCAATCGCCAAATCATTGCATTCACTATTATATTGATTTCAAAAAATACTTATAAAACAACAAAATAAACAAAACAAAAATCAAAAGTTATATTAAATTCTTAGTGAATGGAAAATATTTCCTAAACAATAATATTATTATTGCACTGAAAGTAAAATTTTATTCGTTAGTAAAGTATGTGATCGATAGAAATGTTGGCAAAGAATCACTTAAGTCATAGTAAAGAAGTAATATTGAAGGCGTTGAGAGCATGAGCTGATACTGTACTATGGCTTCAGTGATAATGCATTACGAGATGCTTTCAACTACACTAAGCGACTTACACTAATAGACTTTCTCCCAGTTTAAGTCAAATTTTTCAATAATTTTTAAAAAAGAAATGTTATTTTTTCAATCAATATTCTCATTGAAATCAAAAGAATTTAGAAATTCTGTGAATTATAAACATTTTTACAATTATTTGAAAATTTAAATTAGCAAGGTTTACATGACCACCACCTTAGTCACATCATATTTAAATTTTGCCAAAATGATAGAGACACACCGTTTTTCTACTGAACGGGGGTGGGGGGGGGTATTTTGGCTATACCCCCATTAGTCATTCCTAGAAATATGAATAAAAAATATCTTGACACAAATAGTCTATTAATGAAGGAAATCAAATTGTGTTGGATTATAACTATAATAAATCTTTTTATCACAATTTATTAGAACTGACTGTAGGAACGATCGACTCGATTGTCAGCAGAAGTCTGAGAAATGTTATGCACAGAATATTGTGTTCACAGTTCTAAACGACATTTCAAGAAAATATCATGCAAACAAGCTAGTCCTGACCATTCACATCTATGTACTCTACATACATGACAGGGTTTGACTGTATAGGAAAATATGAAAATAAAATTCTTGAACTAAATAATGCAAACAATTTCATTCAAAGTATTTGACGAATCGATTATTCAGAGATAAGAGTAATGCAATTCAGATGATTGAATGACGCGAAGAGGAATTTATTTATTTTTTATTTATTCATTTATAATCAAAACTGCATACAAACACAAAATGCAAAATCTCTTCATCTCTTTCTCTTTAAATAAAGTATTTTCTTTATTTAATTTATGATTTTGTGGTTACTATAGCGACACAAATATCGATACATCTATTCTCTAGTATTCAATAGAAAACAGTGTACTTAGTGTTTGATCACAAGAAAAATTAAAATACTTTTTAAGAAAAGAATGTCTTCACCAAAATTGATTGGTTGGTTGTGTTGTATATAAGTCGCGCACCAGTTGTTCAGAAATGAAGATAAATTGTTTATTGAGTCAGAGATTTGTTGCAATAAAAAACAGTATTGAATAGACAATAAAAAGGGAGAGAAGAGTAAGTCGGTGTCAAATCCCAGTCCCATTGGCAATAGTAAAAAGTTATTTATAATAGTTAGCCATAAAATCTCGGCTTTCAATTGAATAGTTTGGGAGAACTGTTAACAATGGCTCATAAGATGCAAATAATGAAACGATAGAACATTACAACTGCAGTGCCAGAGAAGTAGATTTGTTGCACAACATAGGAATGAGGGAATGGGAGCTATACTGTACTGTACTGTGCAGTGCTGTGCTGTACAGATAAAAATCTAATTAACCGCGACAGCGCCCAAAGGGCCAAATCATTAACACCAAAGCTGTCGTGTGTTGTGTTAGTATGAAATGCAAACCCATTTACACCACTTGTGCTATTATTTTATTCGAAATGTCGTTTCGGTTGTAAAGGGGATCGCATTCACCAGAACTTCATTTGACTGCACAGTTACTTAGCAACAAAATAGCTTCGGAGCCATCGTTTGTTTGGTGAGTGCAGTGCATCTCAATTGAGACGAAGAGAAGATATCACGTAATTTGAGTATAAACTGGTTTAGCATAACTCATCTTAAATAATCCACAGCAACACTAAGCAAACAATGAGTGACGACTCCAACACTACTGGCTTTACTCACATATTATATGAGACGAGAAAAGCTCAAAAAGCATTGAGTAATACTCTGAACAACAGTATAGGAATTGATTGCAAAAAGAGCTTTAATAAGAAAACACAATAAAACCAAATAAGCTCTACTAAATGCAACAGAAAGGCAATGGCTTATAGAACCCATGGGAACCCATAAGAGACCGGAGCCAATACCCCAATGGAGTAAGTCTTGCGCCAAACATGCATTATGTATAACCAGTGATTCACAAATGAATTGCTGCACTTGTATTGCGGATCAAAATTAGATATTCTCTCAATTGCATCAATGGCTCGAATGCACAACACATACAACAAAACCAATTTCCAGATTAAAATTAAATACAGACTAATCTGAATGCAAGTCAAATATTGTTTAAATAATATTTCAAATGCAATTCTTTAAGTATAATTGCGTAAATCAAACCTCACTTTCATTAATTTAATAATTGTGTTAAATATTTCATTAATAATTAATGTTTCACTAATGATAACTAATTAATTAATTATGAGATTTGAAAATATATCAGTTTTTTCAAATACAGTGAAAACTGGTTATAACGAGTCGCTCGGTTCCAAAATATCGCACGTTATAACGAGGACTCGTTCTAAAAAATAAACCATTTTTATTGAGATATAATTAATCTACGATTAAAATTCATACTACCAATATAATTGATTATTTCCAAATATAAAGATAAGTTTATAATTAATAATGATGTGTTTTGGTCTTCAATTTACCAAATAAACATTGCAAAAATTATTATTCAATTAGATGGTAGTTAAATATATTTAAAAATAATTTAATAGTTGGCTATTTTTCTATAAATTTTATATAGATTTAAATGATTTACTAATTTAATATTTTACCAAGTATGGATTTCATCAAGATTTTAGATTGTAAAATTTATTCAAATATAAAAATATATTATTTCTATTACATGTTTTCAAAAATCACTCGTTAAAACGAGGTACTCGTTATA
The DNA here is from genome assembly GCA_034693365.1 of Liacarus xylariae. Classification (NCBI taxonomy): domain Eukaryota; kingdom Metazoa; phylum Arthropoda; class Arachnida; order Sarcoptiformes; family Liacaridae; genus Liacarus; species Liacarus xylariae. Next base: position 6,543 of record JAQFXN010001080.1, read on the forward strand.
ACCAAACTCGTTATAAAAGAACAACTTATAATGAAAAATATACTATTGGTTCTCCGTTCCTGAGACCTTGCTCGTTATAACAAGGAACTCGTTATAACCAATTTTCACTGTATATGTCTTACATTTTAAACTTGACATTCGATTAATTTATTATTTATCCATTTCTATTGTCATCTAAAAAGAGATTTCTTGAGTTTTTAGTATTAATCTATAAAATTGATTGGAAAATACTATTTAATTCAAGTCTAGACACAGAGTTAGAAACAAATCTAATTTTCATTCACACATTGTTTTGTAGTGTCAATCATTGAAAATAGTTTTTCATGTTAATTATTGATAAACAATAAAAAAAATGGGTCCATGTCACTTGTACTAGTTCTTGTTGTACTAATGCCATTTGTACTAGTGCAACTTTTATATGTTCCACGCCATTTGAACTAACTTCACTTAACCTACCTAAATTAACCTAACCTAACCCAACGTAAATTAACATAAACTAACTATTACCAATGGCACTAGTAGAAGTGGCACTAGTTCAAGTTGCACTAGTACAAGTCAGCGCCTACCATGAAAAATTAATTATATTTTCATTTTAATTATAATAGTTTAGTTCAATCAAAGAGGTTTGTGTTTATGTAGTTATTAAATAGAAGTAACAAATTCTTTAATATTTAGAGCCAATCATAAGAATTGAATAAAATTTCAAATCATCTTCAAAAGTGATTGCATTTCTCTTTATGAGCCATTAAATGCAAATACTTTACAAAGACATGAACTCAAACTCTTTAGAAACGTTTCAAAAACTGATAAAAAGAGTGCGAAAAGTTTTTTTTTCTAGTTTACCGTTAATCTGAATGAATATTTGTATTCCCATTATTCCATTCAAAGCATTCCATACAAACACTTCTCTGTAATTCTCTTTTTTAACTCCATTTCCCCTACATTTGCTCTCGAATTGGACTTATATTTAATATCGAATAACTTATTATATTTCACACTATTGTCATACAATTCTATATAACATACATAACACTCTGAGCATTGTATGTAAACTAATAGAGTATATGTTAAGTATTCTATTAGCGTCGCTCGTAATCACCGTTTATGATTCGGGTTATAATTTCTATAATGAGATTCATTTGTGATTAATTCATATCGTTGTTCATCCTTTTCTTGGCCCAAACAATAGCTGCTGTCTTATCTGAGCTAATTTTTCAAAATAAATCACTGGCGCGACATTAGGCGATAGGCATTACTGTTTGCTATACAACACATATAGTGATGACTCTCTTCTTTCCAACTCATTCTTCTCTTCCCTGTTATTCTGTTGGGGACTACTCTATAGTATAGACGATTCTCAATAATATACTTTTGAATGTTTTTATTTGAATCCAATTATATTTTAATTGAAAACATTTTCAATAATTAATTCGTTTTTGCATTTTATTTTTGTTCATTTGTTTGTCTCATTTCCAGTATTTTAGTTGTGTTTGATTTAAAGTTTGTCTCAATTTTTAATATTTCTCTAACTTTTTAAAGAAATTAATTATATTTTATAGACAATTGTTTAATCGCATAGAAATAATTCGTATTTTTACATTTCAATTAACTCCAACAAAATTTTTAAGATTAGAGCCGAAAATTAAATGAATGCACAGAACTTAGCAGTAATTAACTCGTTTTCACTATCTTTTAGCGATATTTGAAATGTAAAAGCTATTCATTAAGAGCTAAGATATACTCCAATATTAGACTCATTTTTTACTAAACTTTTTACTAATACAACGCAGAGTACTAATAGACTTAAAATCGCATTGTCTTTGCGATTACTTCTTGATTGACTTTTTTCACTGATAATAATGATAACAATGACAAACACTTTAATCAGAAAATGTCAGCAAATATTTTTATCTCATTTGAATACATAATTTTTCCTCTTTGTAAAAAAAAGATTATGAAATCTCAATATAAAATAAGACATATAAAGAATTTATTATCAAAAATTAGATCTTAGTTTAACTAATGTTCTAATGTTAGGCCAGTTTTTAAATTAACTCCACTTTTGATAAGAATATAATTAAGTTTTTTTTTGTATAAAGTTTTTATTAAATTATTTAAGTTTTCTATTTTATTTCTATAGACATCAAGTTGTCCTGTACAAATTGAAGAAATGAATTCAAATAAAAGACAAAAAGACCTGAACTCTCAAAATGATTGGTATTTCGGTTCAATCACTCGAAGTGAAGCCGAAGATATTCTAATCAAAAATGGTTTGTCTGAGGGATTGTTTTTAGTTCGCAAAAGTGTTTCTTCGCCCGGAGATTATGTGCTCAGTTCTGTACAAAAGGGACTAGAGATACAACACTACCAAATCAGACGGATAGGCCAAGAACCCTTCTTTGCAATTGATAATGAAATAGTTATTTATGGATTAGATATGGTATTCAAGCGTTTGAAAGAATTGAGTGAAAAAAGCGAGAATTTTATTATTATTGAGAATCATTGTCGAGCAAAGAGTCCGCCGCCAGAGACTCGACGGTATGGCAGAAGTAATTTACTTCATCGCGCCATTGCCTGTGCAGAACATAGAATTGTTTATGAATTATTGAGAACCGATGACAGAATCAATGTTGAGGCCAGGGATGAAAAGGGCCGAACAGCCATGCACTTAGCCGTTCAGTTAGACGAGCACTCAAATGGTAGAGCAATAGTGAAACTGCTTATTAAAGCCGGGGCTAATGTCAACTGCAGAGACTCTGAATCTATAACTCCTTTACATTTATGCGCAAAACTAAATAAACCAAAATTTGCTAAATTACTGTTAGCCGAAGGAAAGGCCACAACCTTTTGCCGCACAGAAGAACAAGTTTGGGCTCCACTCCATTTCGCTGCATATTTAGGAAATATTAAAGTCGTTAAAGTACTGCTCCATTTTGGAGCGGCTCCTCATCCGCGTGACTCTCGAAATGAGACACCGACTGAGTTAGCACTCAAACAGAATCACTTGAAGTGCAGACAATTGTGTGATTCTTATACGGATCGACCTCTCGATAGTTTATGGCAAAGAAATCAATGGCTTTTCGAACACATACCCAATAGATATGAGACTAATAGACTGTTCGAGGAGTCAGGGATGAGAAACGGGTCGTTCTTCGTTAGGAAAAGCAAAACCAAACAACACAGTTATGTTCTGTCAATGGCTTATGATTTGCGAATTTATAATTTTGAGATTCAAAACAATGAAAAGTATCACTTTATTGATTGCGGCCCTTATTGGCCTTCATTAGACCATTTGATTCACTATTATATGGGAAATAGTGATGGCCTTCCGTCCCGACTCAGTGCTCCGATTTCATCGTTTATCGATATATCAATAAATAAAGAGCTAATTGTCTGCAACACTGAAGACAATAACGATTTAGTTTACAGTAATAAAAGTGATTCAAATAATGAGAGCATTAAATCGATATTATTTATTGATAACAACGAACTGAGAATTGAAAATTTGATTGGCACAGGAGAATACGGGGATGTTTTAAAAGCCATTTGGAGGAGAAGTAATAAAAAGTCGACTTTAGTCGCGATTAAAACTTTGCGGAAACAAGAGTTCACACAAATGAGACGCAAAATTGATAACTTTCTCAAAGAGGTTGAGGTTCTGTCAATTGTGAAACACATAAATATTATCCAATTCCTAGGTGTGTGTATTAGCCCCCACTTAATGATAGTGCAGGAGTTGGCGCCAATGGGCAGTGTTCGCCACTTCTTGATTGATCACTCGAGTGAAGTGGATATCTCTCACGACATCAAACTCTGGTCCAAACAGATTGCTATAGGAATGCGTTACTTAGAGGAGCGGCACTTCATTCACCGGGATTTGGCCGCCAGAAACGTATTGCTCGCTTCCATACATCAAATCAAAATCAGTGATTTCGGTCTTTCACGTGCTCTTAGAGGAGATGAGGATTTCTACACTACCAGTAATAAAGACCGATTGCCTCTGAAATGGTACGCACCCGAGGCCCTCGTATTCGGCACTTTCACTCACGCTTCTGACGTCTGGTCTTATGGTGTAGTGCTTTGGGAAATGTATAGTTTGGGTGAAGAGCCGTACGGAGACATTGAGAACTCGCAAATAATTAAATTCATTGACGACGGAAAACGATTATCAAAGCCTAACCACTGCACTGATATGTTGTTTGCCTTAATATCTTTGTGCTGGTCTTATGAGCCCAAGAATAGGCCCACTTTTGATGAAATCGTTAGAATTATGTTCACTAATGACTACAAATATGAATCGATTAGTTTTGAACTCAAGTCGACGATTGAAATATGATTTAATGATGAAATTTATTATTTTATTTTGATGTCAAATGAATGTCTCAATGGTTGTAGTGTTGGCCTAATATATTCCTCGCTTCCCATCATCTATTCTAAGTGGGAGTAACCCAAGACAATGTTGGTATGTGTGCATCAGTATGTGCATTGTCATCAAGTGTTGCCCTAACGGCGCTATCTTTCAAATGGGACTGAATATTAATGAAAGGCCATGTATTGTGAATTATGAGCGAAAGTGAATTACAACAGAATTACGACATTAGACTTGCGATCGCTTTTCTAACTTTTCTCCCATAAAACTAAACACTATATACGGTATCAATAGTTTTGTATAAGTTTTTAGTGATTCTCGTTTGCCAGCACTGGAACACACTATACAGCAGTAGAAGATTGAATGAGTTTGAAGTTGTGCCAAAAGCTCTACCCATCCCACTCCCAATCACGTCGTCTTTTCTATCATCATTGCTATTGTGTTTATGAAAAAGAGGCAAAATTTTTGTTGATTTAGGATATAATACATACTTTTTCTAACATAATATAGCCGTTAGAGCACAAGCCATCTATGTATTCCTCTGCCACAAGTAATCAATACACAAAGAGTCGAGAGATACCCGTTCGTGATAGGTCTGATAGGAGGTTTAGGCTAATGTCAACTTTAAAGCAAACCTTTGTATCCGACAAAACACAAAGTAATACAACTTTGTATATAATGCATCACTCAATACAATGATGTGGTGCTCTCCTGCAGAGGAAGTACTACTTGTAATTTGGTTCCTAATCTATTTTCACAACTATATGAGCTCTCATGAGCTCAACCAAAAAAATCAATCAAATATTTTCGCATACATTGAAGTTCTCGTAAATGCAGAAATTTCTCTTATATACTTATAAGTGGTTCTAAATTCAGAGATGGGGAAGGCATATATGAACAAGTTAAATTTATGAGGAAATGCTCTGATTTTGATGAAATTTGGTCATGTTTTAAGCAGAATCTGCAAGAATTTTTAATCACTCGATTTGGTCATTCAATACATATTACAGAATATATGAAAAACAAAATTTGTGAAACAAGATTTTCATTTAAATAGAAAGCTTTTTCTGGGTGTGCCTTTGATATTATACGGCAACTGTTTGCTTAACCTGCGGGAACATTTCATTAAAATTGGAACATTTTTTTATTAATTTTATTTATTTTTTACAAATTAACAATAATTAGTGAGAATCCCCTGTTTTTCTATATGCGCAAAGCAAATAAGCTTACAAAAATAGCATTCGGCATATATCGCATCTTACTTTGATTTCTTCTTGACCATTTCTTTGTTTTATTTCAACACATATTCTGTCCAAATTTTGTTAAATTATTTCATTCTATAAATTATAAAAATTCTGGCAAATGCTGTGAAGTCGTGTACGACAATACGTTTATCCATTCATCAGTCCTTCATTGCTGTAATCTTTTGCATCTCTGCTATAGATTCAACATTAAAAACATCAATATATATATCGAATATAGAGTTCTTCTTTGAATTTTTTTATCGATTCCAAACATTCAGCTCTAAAAATATCCAAAGCATTCTTGTATTTACATATTTTATGATTAACTTATATAATATAACTCTTATATTTATTCGATTCACGTAACTAATAATGTTTGCAAACTTGAATTGTGTGAAAATCTAATTTAAACTATAAGTTCTGTAATTGTATTTAGTATTCAATGTAAAATTATTTCGAATTAATTTCGAATAAAGCCAATTTTTTATCTGTCCAACAAAATCAATCATTTTATTTCTAATAAGAGTGTAAATAAATATTTACAATTTTGCTATTTAATTATCTATTAAATTGTATATCATGCTAAGATATACGGTGAAGTTATTTTATTTAACAATTGATAAAGTGGCTTTTCTTATTTTTAGCTAGGTTTGCAAAAACTCATTGATAGTATATTGTATATCAATTTGATACAAGAGATAAGCTTGGTGAAAGCTGAAAGATTCAAAAGAAAAACATTCAAGATTTGTTCTCTCTACAACAATCAATCTATGCTTTGATTCTAACTTAATCTCATAAATAGAAAGGTCACTTACAATACTGAATTCAACTAGTTCATTTGTGCTCAGCAAATAATTTGAGAAAATAAATTATCAAACAAAAATTGAGATCATTAGTAAGCTATAAATCATAAATTATGAATAATTATGTCGATTTACGTTTGATGTTTTACTTTTATAATAAGATAATATAAAAAATTTCTACTAATGACTCGTCTTATATTTCACATTTGATTGGAAACAGTTATGGGTTGGAGATGATTTGATTGGGTACAAGTATATTTCAAAATTGTGCTAGTACTCTAAAATATCTTTGTTGAATTAAAAACCTATAAATTAATTCAAACTTTTTAATATTATACTGTAATGAGTGGTTAAATGTATATTTTTATATTACTTAAAGTACAGATTAATGAATAAATTATTTAAATGATTTAAACAAACTGGAGTTCCTAAGGATAGCAACAACTGATCCTTGTCTTGTTTTGTCCTGTTTAAGTCTTTTGTAATCCCGCTTGTTCTTTTCTAGAATGTCAAATATTTTCCTGTTCTGTTGTGTTTTGTCATACTCTGTCTCATAACATAAACAATTTTTTATTTATTTCAAATGTGAGAAATCAAATTACAAATCGTATTTTGATTCAAACTATTAATAGTTCTACTGTAATGATTAGCTCATTATTGACATTTTAGAGCATAAATTATTTATTTTTAGATGTATGCGATTCCTGTAATGTTGATATCTCGTCTTCTCCTCTTCCATCAAACAGAATATTGTCCAGTTTATGTACAGTTGCTGCAATTGTAAGGAAGTTAAAAATTCGTTAGCGATTTATTCGTTAGTAAAAAAAATCAATCTGAAGAAAAACACACATTCTGTGTCACTTCTCAAGACATTTTGGCGAAATTACGTTTAAAACGCAATTTCCTATAACAGAAGTCGGAATATTCTATAAAAGTGACTAAATTCTTTCAAAAATTGTCTAAATCTGCTAAATTCTGTGAAAAATTTGCGATGGGAACACTATTTTTAAATCCCTATCCAATTCCAAAATCGAAATAAATAGTGCACACTTTTATCCTTGTTTTACCTAACATTCGCCTAATATTACCCAATATGACTTTGAACTTTCTCATACATAGAGATGAGCAGAGGCCAGGCCAAGGCCAGGCCAGGCCAGCCTGAGGCTGGCCTAGGCTCTAGGCCAGGTTCTAAGAGTTCTGCAGGCCTCCAGGCCCAGGCCGAGGCTCACAAAATTTAACGAGGCCCAGGCTCAGGTTAAGAAATTATGGGCCTAGGCCAGGCCCAGGCTCAAAGCTCAGTACTCTGGGCCTGGTTTGGCCTAAATTATCTGTAACAATAAATTAAATAAAACATAGGGAGTGAAGTAAAAATTAAAAAAAAAATTGTTTTCAACTTAAAAATTAAAATATTTTTTGCAATATTTTCGAGATATGGAGGGTATATTACAGGGGTAGACAGACTCGGTGATTACTTAAAAGCACCTTAGATTTGAGACATTTTAACCCCGCGCAGTTTAACCCCTATAAGTTAGTATTGTTTCTGATTATAAGTTTGAGATAAATGTTTAAAACAATTAAAAATAAAAGTATTATATTTAGTAATAAAATGAATAAAAATAATAGATTTTGAAAACAATCACACAATGGTTTCTTGTTATCATTGTTTCTGTTTAATCATATCAAACACAAATTTTATTGTATTGAAAAAAGATTTTAAATCACAATTTGATTATTATCTCATAATGTTACTGGACATGCTCATTATTAATGAATAATCTTTCTGTAATTTATAGAAAAGTGCTATAACTTTCTACTTAACTGTTGACCTAAAGTATAAACTGAATTGTAGTCAGGAATGAGGAGAACTTATTATTTATTAAAATATTCTTAAATAATATAAATAAGATTTGATTAATTGAATCAAACTAACAAATTCTTATGCAAAATGTCGAATAAAATTGAAAACTTACTGTCAATTGAATCCATTAGAGAAGTCAATCATTTGATAGATAGAGGAGAAACATCTAAAAATGACATAACATTTAATAATTCCCAAGTATTTAGCCTGGATGAAAAGTTATTTAACAAACAGTAAGTTTTGAAATGTTATTATTCATATTTGACTAAACATTTTATAATAACGTATTACAAACAGATCGACAATATATACAGCGATTGAAAACTTTATTGAAGTCGAAAGATATATGGCTTTTGGGAAATACGAAAAAGCAATCATTTGTTTGGTTCGCTTTCACACAATTATTCAGAGAATTATTGAAAACGGATTTATCGAAACAGAACATTATCGCAAACACCGGGATATTTATGATTACTATATGAGTGATGAAGTGAAGAAACAATCTTTGATTAAATTAGAATTATTGACGAAACTCATTGACAACAAAATAAGTATAAAAGAGAACAAACACTTACGAACTATAGGTATCAAAAAGTGTCTTTCAATACCAAATGTTATGACACTCGCGAAACAGGAATTATCAGAGAAGACGCCTAAAAAATTTGCCAATATTTTTGATGTAAATTATTTATTTAAAAATAAGAACTATATGTTTGAGTCAGACTTATATAAAAAGTTGATTAATGAAAGCATTAATAACCGAAAGCCAGAGCTTAGAAAAAGCTTATCAATGGATATGAAACGAAATGAAGACAAAATTGATGCAATGCTTGAAAGGGTTGAAAAGTCGAGCCAACATTTTAAGGACAATCTCTGTGTTTCGGACAGAATTAAAAGTTTTACGATTGGATATAATACTATTGTCGTTCCTTTGATTGCAAAGCAGACACTTCGCAAAATTGAAGAATACAAGCAAAGGGTTGAGTTGAAGGTTAAATCAGATAATTTAGTGGAATATGAGTGGCAGAAGAATCGCAAACGATATATAATAAAAGCATTAAAATTATAAAACAATCAATTAATTTATATACATTGTACTGATCATAGCCTATCAGTCTATTTTTTGAGGTGATATTCCAATTTCGATATACAGACTCTACTTTGTCTGATAAAATTTTTAGCCTCTTTAGCTTTGGGGGGCTAAGATTTTATAACTTATTCACGTTGAATTTTACAATGAATTCGAATATGAACAATAATAATGTCTATTATAGAATATTTCGTGAATATTTTAACATTTAATATCGAATATTAGAGAAAATAACTTATTGGTGTATTTAATTAATCCAACTTTATATATAAATAAAATATAAGGAATATAATTCCATAGAGATTACCGGTATTATTGAATTAGATTTTAAATTGAATGTATAATTATCAAATTATTAAATTTTTTGTATTTGCATAAAAAATTGTTATTAAAAAGTCAAGTTATGATAAAATAAATAATATATTAATAAAATCAGGTATATTGATAACAATTCAAATATCTCGAATAGACGTGTATTTTCTCGAGATACTTGAAATATGTACTCTCATTCTCATATATATTGAGACTATGTTTGAATGCTTTCAATTCTATGCATATAAAAATTAATTTTATTAATTTCATAAATATTAATAATAAAGAGTTTAATAGTGAGTATAACTTCAATTATTGACTATGACTTCAGTAGATCTACCTTTAATATACATTACTAAGTTTTGAATAGTTTTTGTTTGACAATCAATTGAATCCCAATGTTTATTAATGTATTTAAATAAAAAATTCTTATTAATTATATGCTTTGATTTGCACTTTTTTCTGTAAATATGAACAGGGGAATATTATTTGGGAATCTTAAATAAAATATATAACATTTTGAATCTTTAAATATTTGA
>JAQFXN010001081.1:0-16752 GCA_034693365.1 Liacarus xylariae
ATTGTGTCATTTTATACCCTCTATGAAATGAGATTGATCAAACTCGAAAATTCCAAAAGTCCCCTTAACCATAATACACCTTTCATTGTTGCATATTTACTGCTATTAGTAAAGAGAGGGGACACACACATACACGGAAATCTCGAATATATAAGCACAAATTCCTAAAGGAATACGAGCTAAAAATTTGTTAAAATTTCAGATTTTTGAAATTCATTTTTTTGTATATTTTGAACGAAACAAGTGGTGAGAACTTATATGTTATAATTGTATGGCCAAAATGAAATGCGGCAAATAAAAGAATATTTGTATCAAATCAATCAATCAAAAGCCAACGCAAAGACTTAATTTTTATTGCTCTAAATTCTATAGAAAACCTGCTCAACTTTTTGTACTAGGCCATTTTTATATTTAAATGATATACTGTAGAATAGTTTGCAATTGTAAAGTTAATAGAGTCTCGTTAATTATTCTCGTAAATAAACTCAAAAATAACATCTTGTAGTCTTTATTGAGTTTTCTAGACTTTAATTTTACTCTGATTTCTATGTATTTACAATCAGTTTGATTCACAAATTAAATGTTTAAATATAAGAAAATGCATTAAAACAAAAACATTAGTCATATCTTATTAATTCTTAAATGAATTGAAACAAAATTAAAGACTGTTTACAGAATAATAAAACTTTTGTATGTGAAGAGTCAGCGCCAAACCCACGACTATTATTGTTATTAAACAACTTATTTAACACTTTGGGTTCAAAAGAAAATAAATTTGGAATAAAATTATTTGTAGAGTTGGTCTAAGTTTTAAGGCTTAAATGAGAATATGTTTATTCAACAGAATTTGAATCTCTATTCGACTGTACGTTATTTGCAAAGAGTAGTTCTTTCGCTTCAATAATATTTATTGATCTCTCAATACATTGAAGTTTATAGTCTCTACTTTTGTCTCGTCTTTATTATATAAATGTCATTTCAAAGCCTACTCTACACCATATTCTCTATTATCTTAGATAACAATACTTTTCCAATAATGTCAATATTAGTGGTTAGGATTGTATCTGAGCAACGGTACCCCACTATGTCTGGTGATTAGATCATTAGACCAGATGATGGCCAGACATTGATTCTAATAATTTCATAACATGTGTGACTAAATATATTACATCTATAGAACACAAGAATATATTCCAAATCAATGTTGTATTGAAATGAAAAGAGAGACAAACTTTTAATGATATAAACACAACGAATATTAAAATAACTTTTTCTGGTATTTCTATATCTGATTCATATATTACCGCAAATATTAATATAAATATTAAAATTTATGCTTTTCTGCTAACTTTAACTTTTAATGTGTTTATTTAAGATTCCATGTGTTTAGCAGTTTATTAGAATTGAGGCACAGCTCAGGTGAGCTCAACAAACATATAAGTTTTGATCAATTGATTTGTTTGGTTCGCTTCTAATTTGTTGTCTTATTTTAGAACTCAGTTTCCATTAGTTTTGCTTTTTTTGTTTTCGACAAAATTAATACTTTTTAAGATATTGGCTAAAATGAGTTTTACTCATATTTCAGTAATCCTTACATTCGTTCTCATAAACCAAAACTCAAACACAACTGCAGAGCAGAAGCAGTGACTCTCTTCTCATTTTACTCAATAACAGAGAGCTATGATACCAATCCAGAGCTGATACACATCTTTATATGTGAACATCACAACAGAATTGTTAGTTGTGTTATATGTGCCACACTTTGCCCAATATTTGCTAAACATTCAAAAAGATATAAATATTTTTCTTTTAAATTTTAATATTTTTTCACCATTTCTTCACTTAACCACAAACCACACTATGATTTCTATTAATTCAAATAGTTTTGATACAACTTTGCAGTGATTTTCGTTAAACGGATTTATTAAAACTAAAACTGTTTAATGTTTTAAACAACTTTTCATTAAAACACTTGTGATATATAGCTGTTTATGAAAACTTACTAAAAATAATCTTAAGGTCTCTTCAAAATCAAACGATTCAACTCAATAAACGTTATATTTTTTTATAAAAAAAATTCATTCATTGTATCCGAGTGTTAAATTCTTGTGTAAACAATTTTTTTCATAGAATGATATATTTTTTGTTTGAAAATTTTAAAATTTTATCGTTGATTTAGTAACTTTTGATTTAACTGAGATTAAGTGATAATTAATTCCCAAAATGTGATGATATTTTGTGACACTTTTTGCTTAAAAAAGTCGTTCATTTTATATTTAATTGATTGGGAACTTATTAAATGATAGGTTCAATAAAATTAAGATTTCTGAATAATATTTGTGACTATATATCGAAATATGATGCGTAAACTAAGTCGTCAAATGCCGTGGTTTAGAAGTAGTTCTTATAGTCCAAGTGAATCGTCTATATCTGATGAATATTCCACACAGCAATCCACTAATGATATATCGCCCCGAACTTATGGATTGTTCAGACACCACACCGTTCCTGAAAATAAAATAGAGGTATTCTTCAACTCATTCTTGTAAATGACATTTGTCACTAAATTCTGCCTTTTAAGTGTATTTATCTCTAAAATGTTAAGAATATTCAATTAATACGAATGCAAAACATTATAAATTATTGCGATTGTTTGTCTCGTTTATACTATAGTTTATTTACTTTTTTTTATAGTCAATAAAATTGTTTTTAAGTTCATTAATGCTGATATATAAGCGAATAAATTCGATTAATGCTTGGAAATATAACTAAAGCAAGCTTTGTTTAGTTCTGACCCTATTCTCAATTTATATTTCATCGAATTCAAACTCTAACTGACTTTCAGTTAATTAAATACACTTCAATGTTAAGGCAATTCTAAATCAATTTTCACTTTTTTGTTTTGTTTTGAAGAATAATACAATTTCTTTTACTCTATATCTAAATCAAAATGAATTTCTCAATAAAGCCTTAAAAATGTGTTATTTGTTGAATTGATTTTTTTGAATTGAAATTGAAAACACTTGCACTAAATTCAATTCATAAAATTTTATTCAATAACATTTGAGTTTGTTTTTCAAAATATCTTTCTTAATATAATAGAAATAAAATAGTATTAGATTTGTTCCACTTATTCATATACTTTTGATGATAATTAATTAAGTATTAAAGTAAGAATTAACACAATTTGAACACAAAAAATTGATACAATTCAAGAATTTATTTGTTATTTTATTTTGTTCTTTTAAGAATCTTATGTTAATAGACCAAATATTTTCAAATTTCCAAAATGATGCCATTATTGAGATTATGTGCGGAGAGTTTTTAAAAATTGTATCGCATTTCAAATAATCCTTTAAAATATTTATTTTTACGTTTTTAAAAATACATTTTTCATTCTGATTATTGCTACTTTTTCCAATATCATGGTGACCTATGACATTTTTAATAGTGTCTACAATTTTATAAATAACATAATTTATTAGTAATTAAAATGTTTGAAAAACAAGATTTCAATATATGGGTCAAGAAATAAATATTGTTTGGAATATTAAAGTGAATTTCAAATACATAATTTTTAAATTAGCAATACTCGATTATCCTTCAATCAATGGATAAAAGTTAATATAATAATAAAAATTTCATCGCTTTTCACAGACAGGAATAGTAAATTAACCTGCAAATGACTTGTTTAACATCCTGCGTGTATTAGTAACACTGCACAGATTCAAAAGTATTTTGTTTCATCCCAGAGTACTGAAATTCAAGTGACCAAAGCATTTAGTATTATATGTCCTTTAGAACATGTAGAATAAATATCTCAAGTGGTAAGTATACAAAATATCCATGCTTTATAATTATCATTAAAATGAGATCAGAATCATCAAGATAAGTCAAAAATATCCAAGTATTCTGTTGAATTTGTATTTATTAAAAATCAGTGATGACCAAGGGTATATATTATAGTTGAAGTACCTCTTCCTTGATTAATTAATAAAGTTGCAAAATGTCACTTTATCTGATGAGTTTATATTCGCTTTGAAGTTTTCTGAAAGTCATTTACCAGAATAAAGCGAATGTTGAATAAATGCTATGAAAATTCTATTAAATTAAACCTGTCATGAATTTGAATTTAAATTACTGTATTCATTATAAAATTCATAGAAATAAGCTATATTCTGTAAAAATTATGTGCACCCATTTTACTCCAATCTATACCATATACCCCTGAGTTGGTCTACATTTATCTCAGTTTTTAGTAATTATGAGAATTTTTATTGGTTAATAATTCTATTTTGAATTTATTTAATTTCGATCATATAATTATTAAAAATATAAAATGGACAGAATATTCTTTAAATTAAGTTTACTTGAATCTATAGTTTTTATTTTCCTAAACAAAATAGACGTAAAACCAAATTCTCTCAATCAATAATCTAATTATTGCTAAAAAATTTAATTAAAGGTTTCATAAAATAATTAAATTTCTCGGCAAACAAAACATCGATTGGATAAACAAAATTAGTTAATAATAAGGAGGAAATTAGAAAAGTCTGTTCCAGAATCCTCTAATTTCTTATATAAAATGCTGTTGTCATGTAAATTAAGAATAATGTTTAGTCTATTTGGGAAATATATTTCAATTAATTTTATTTTAATCCTTATCTACAAATGCTGTCTTAATCTGAATGATTTAATTCGTCTGTTATCACATTTACAACATTAGACGACTGGGAAATGTCGATTCGGTTGAAAAACTATTTGAATGCCTATTATTTTTTGTTTTCCTATTAATATTGATTGTCATCACTAGAGTGCGAAATTGTCTTGAAATTTTGATCCCTTCCCTTCCCTTCCCTTCACCTTATTTTTCAATCCATTCCCTTCCCATTTTCTTCAGGTATATTTTGAATCCATTCCCTTCCCACTCCCGCCATTCCCTTCAATCCGTCGACTCCCTTCAACACACATACTGTATTATATGTCTAAACATGGAGTGAAGAGAATGGAGATTTATGTTAATTAAAGTGATTCCCTTCAACTCAGTTGACATGCGTGAGCGCTATCAATGCAAATACTGTGACTGTATAACAGTAACTATGTCTAAACACTGTAAAGAAGTAAAGGGATTCCCTTCAAGTATGAGTCCCACAGCTCCCTTATTGACTAACATACAATTCATTCCCACTCCCTTCACATAGGTTTTGAATCCATTCCCTTCCCATTGCCTCGCGGGAGTGGGGAGGGAAGGGAAAATTAAGGGATTAGGGATTTCGTTTCGCATTCTTGTCATCACTTGATCGACCGATTATTATTAGAAAGCCAAACATTCCGTTCCCTATAATATGATTTAATATTTGAATAGTGATCCGGGTTAATTAGATAAAGTGTATGATATGTTGTATATGTTTACTTAATAAATGCCAGTATTTATTAAAATTATAGGAATAAACAGAACCGACAAAAAGAATATTAAAACAAAATGCAAACAAAAATATTTTATGCCCTCATCTCTAAAATCTCATAGAATAAGAAATTACAATAAAAATAACTTCGCGTAGAATTATATGATTCTATTTTAATAAGATTTTGTTTTAAATATTGGCATAACTTTTGATCTCTGAATATAAATTAATTACGCATTAAGTCTGTAATACTTATTGTGCTATTATTACATGGATTTATGTTATCTAAAATTATATATTAAAACGTATTATTAGAAATTTTCTTTCAGTGAATAAAACAATTTTGTTTTTATTCAATTATTAAAATTTTGTTTAATTAATATTATATTTTTTAAGGTATTAATAAAACTTAATGTAATTTATTTTTTATGAGGATTAAATTAATTTCTATTATTCAAAAAGTTTATTACTATTTATATTCCAATTTCAGTTAGATTTGTCTGAAAACTGAACTCAAATACACATTTTAATCAAATCCTACCCACACTTTACTACTAACAAAATTCAACTCTTTTCTTAAAATCACACTATTTGTGTAAAAACTTTATAACTGATTGGCTATCTATTGAACATTAAAAAAGTATATTAAAATAGGCCATTAGCCTGAAAAGGGGAACCGAAGGCTACTACGATCAAGACAAAATATAACAATTTAATGAGAAATTCCTCGAAGAAAGGCTAGTGATCAAAAACCCTAAACCTTATTCATATTAGAGCCGCTTATAAATAAAAATACGTCTAACTCTACCATTAAGTGTGTGGCAGTTTTTAAGCAAAGGGCTGAAAACCATATCCACGTTTTCTCCTGTCATTGACGATCACAATTGATCCTTCCGTCACAATCAAGACTAGATAATAATATGTGATATATAGATGTGATAACATTTGCCAAATTTAGATTATTTATCCATTAGTTTAATAATTAAACACTAATTGTAATTGTGATATTGTGTGTCACAAAACTTCTTCTACAATTCTCAACAAAATGGTTTAGGCGAGGCTTATAGACTTATGCTCAAGGCATTGAATACAATATTAAATTTGATTTTTTGAATTATAACATTTAGCAAGGTAGATAATTTATCCCATAAAATATATTTAATAATATCTTTAAATTAAAACTTTAGTCCATTATAAGCTACCTAAAGTTCGTGGTGTTTCTTGTATTGTCCCGTCCCGTCTTGGTCTTGTACAGGAACAGGACAAGACAATATATTTGTCAAAATTACCAGGACAGGATGGGACAGGAATGGAGTAAATCTGAAAAATTAATAGTCTCATCAATATAGAGCTTTTGGTTTTAGAGCTCTGGCTGACTTTTAGTTTTCAATTTTGGAAATATTTGTTTGACTTAATATAACTTATAAGCAACAGCTTTGAATTTCGCTGTTATCCTCAACAATGCATTTGAAATAGGATTTTTGAATCTCAAATATTCGATTTTGACCTATCCTATCAGAAAGAGGATATAAAATAGCACATAATTTCACATGGAACCATATTTCTATCTCCTATGGTTTATGTTTTAAAAGTGTATTCTCGATGATAACAGCGATATTCAAAGCTGTTGCTTATAAGTATGATTTAATTTTTTCCTATTTTTATATAATGAACATTGAGAAACATTAAACTATAAATATAGTAAAGAGAACAACAGCGCGCTATTGGTTGTATTGCTTTACTTTATTTATTGTGTAATGTTTCTCAGGTTCATTATATGAAATTAGGAACAAAATAAATCATACTTATAAGAAATAGTTATCTTTTTAAATTATTAAAGCCTAATGAAATAAATTAGAAGCATTATTTATAAATGTTAACAAAAACATGATTTAATGTATGTTTTAATAGGGTTTTGACCTTGGTTAGCCCTGGTGTTTTAACTTTTGTGATAACTTTTATGTTGCGGGACAAGACACGACAGGATGTCACTGTCTTGTAATTCAATTCAATTTATTTTATTTAGTGAGTCGTCTATTCCCCATATTCACTAGGTGATTTTCTTTGCATAAACTTTTATAATTGCAGTAATATATGCTTTAATTTGTTGCTAATATTTTGTAAACACTTGAATCATTTGAGTCCACTCAATGATATTAAAGTGTAGGCATAACCAGAATTCCTTTTAAGGCAAATAAGTTAATTTTTAAAAAACCATTGATACACACCCTTTTCCAAGAGCTTTTGGATAAATGGCTAACAAAAAAGTCAGAATATTCTCTAAAATTGCTCAAAAGACTAAATTTTATGAATTTCTTGTTAAATATACTCGAATTTCATTCTGTTGTCTAATGTTCTCCTAAAGACCCAAATAACAAAAATGTCGCATTAGTTTCTAAATCCACCTGTCCCTCCTTGGAAATACAAGATATTATTGACTGTGTAATCCTGTTTATAAAAAAATTGTCTAATTTGACGATTTTTCTATCAACAAATAAGCTCTTTTATCTTAATCTTTGACTTATTTGAATCATTGTTCCCTCAATTTTAAGCATAATATTTTCGATTTAATTGTTTAAAATTATTTGGGGCTTAAATTAATAGTATTATAATTTATGGGATTAAGAGATTAAAATAATTCGAATTTTTTTGATTACTCAAAAGTTTATTACTGTTTTCTTAGAAAATATAATTTTATTTGTTTTAAAACTAAACTCTAATTCACATTTCAATGAATTCGTACTAATATTTTATTACAAATCAATATCAACTCCACATTTAATATCACACTATTTATGTTAATATTAAACCTGATAACTGACTGACTATCTATTGGACATTAAAAAAGTCTATATAAATAGGATTTGGGCCTGAAAATAAGCACTGTTATAGTAGGACTAAATTATTGTTGTCTACCATATATTTTTGTGTCAACAATGCTTTTGTGTCAACAATAGGACGTGACACATGAGGCAGGCAATTACATGATTCTTTTAAAAGTATAGATATAACTCCAGTCATTGACAATAAAGTGTATTATGTTTTAAAAGAATACTCTGTGTTAAAAATACTACAATCAAACTGGTTTATAGTAGACTAACTGAAAGAAATATTTTAATAAATTAATGTTTATATACATTAAGTAATATTTAATTATTAGTGCATTTAATTGTGAATACATTGCATAACCAAAGTTTTAATCAAAAGAGACCAATTACTTAGACGTATGAATTAAATCTTACTCTTCCGATAAGTTTTTATACGCATTTTAAATGCATATCATATTTACAAAAGTAAATTAAGCAATAAAATATTGAGAAAACTCATAGAAAACATTGGATTCAATTAATTTAAAACTGTTTATTAGCTTTTGTTCTTAATATTTGACTAAATTTAGTTTTTATTTAAAAAATTTTGTTTAGACTTTGTTGGTTTTGTCTTGTATTCAATTTCAACTTCCTTTCAAAAGTGTTAAAACTGCAAAACGACTGCAAATATTTTTGTTTGGATATTGTAATTGTTATGCAATATTAATAACACTTGATTTTAAATTGGAGTTTAAATTCAAGTCTAGACTCAATTGTTTCTAAAATTTATTTTAAATTAGCGGAAATTGATATTAATCTTATATAAATAATTCAGACATTTTAAAGCATACAATAGTACCTTAAAAATTATTACAGAAATATTTTAAAGTTTTATAAAGTTTTCACTTTAATTTATTTTATTTTTTTTATATTGAATTTGATGAAAATTGTAAAAAACTTTATCTGAGAAATAATGCATGTATGTTTTATGTTTCCACATCGAGAGAATGACAGACACAAAGTGTGTTTTTCCACTTAAAGCATAAAAACAGAATTTAATTAATGTAATATATATTTAAGATAAGAATAGTTGGTTTAATCAGTTTTATATTTATGATTATATGTTTTATGATTTTTGTATATATAAATATTAAAGTGCATATTTTATTATATAAATGAATCATTTAATATGCATAGAAAATTCTCCTGTTAAGTAATAATGTCCAGAGTTAAAAATTAGATAATATTTATTTTTTCTAGTAGTTGATAATCAATTCTCATCGAGATTTAATTATATTTTGATCATGACGATTTATGAATCAAAGAAGATTTTCCATTAGATATTCCTAATTTAAAATCGCTTGTTACTTAACATTTAGTATTTTGTATTGATTTTATGGATGGGCAAAGGGGATCCAGCCCGGAATACCCCCTGTTATTTTGGCCGATACCCCCTAGGTCGCTCGCAGGATATGTGGTAGTGTAAAATGAAAACTTTTATAGATAAAAAATCTGAAACGATTTATCATTTTTTCACAGCTTTTAATAAGATTTATCAGAAATGAGAGTAATTTACAGAAATTCTACTGAAATTTTAGCACATTTCTCCCAATTTTGCAATGGAGGTTGGGAGTATGTTTCATGCTAGTATATAGGGGTCTACCTTTTCTGGATCCCTGTTTTTATTTCCGAATTATGATCTTTGGAACGACCATGTTTGACTATCTCTGATTCTATTATGCTTATCCTTTTTAATCTATTAAAATAAGACAGGTATTTCGCTTCCTCCCACTCTTTATTTCTGGCACACAATAATTTAGTAAATAGTATAATATCTTATCTTTTACGGAATAGCAATTAACTATGTTCTTGAACATTCTATTCGAAGAACGCTTTACTTTCGCCTATCACTTGATTTAAATTTATTGTTTTATATCTTAACACAAACCAATTCAAAGCACCAAAAAATCTTGAACAATACTAATTAAAAAGGAAAACTTTGAACAGAAAAGAATTTTAAAAAGTTTCCTATTGTCGCAAACAATTCGTATGCATTTTAGTATATATTACATCCACTTTGTGTTAATATTATCATAAAAATCACTTTAATTATACTATTTCTTGCGGTCTCTCATCGAATCATTTCCTCAAATACTAATTAAAAAAATGAAATCAAAATTTATTCAAATAATTTATACGATTTAATGGATTACTTTTGATCCATTCATTTTTGCAAAGCGTGTCTTTAAGTGTAACAAAAACTATATTTAAGGTCATTGTATTGAATGCAAAAAAAAAACTTAATCCAAAAATCTCTACAAATGAAAGCTTTTGAAGTTTATAACAAAATAGACAAAAAATGTGAATTTTATGCTAATTTCCTGAATAATTAGCGGATAATTTGATTGTTAATGACATTATTTCTTGTGGTTTTCAAAGCCAACTGAACAATGAACTATTTAGTGCAAAAAGGGCTTAAAAAACTTTATCAAATTGATTGTTTATAATTTTATGCTATCGATATATCTGATATATATGATTAAATTAACCAGAATATATAATTTATTTGTAATTACAATTAACAAAACTAAGCATTAAAAATCATAATGTTAGAAAGCAGATAAATAAAATTGAACTGATCTTTACTGTATTGCACAAATATCTAGAAAATCATAAAAATAATAATATTTTTTAAACAATATAATTGATTTGTCCAAATGACAACGGGCTATAGCTTTGATATGCAAAGGGACTAAAAGTTCGGATTAGTAATGCGTTAAAAAATCATTTTACAGTAAATTTTCCTTTTTTGCCTTTTATACAGTGACTCACACCAAAGCTATAATAGCCGGTTGTCATTTTGGACAAA
The DNA here is from genome assembly GCA_034693365.1 of Liacarus xylariae. Taxonomy (NCBI): domain Eukaryota; kingdom Metazoa; phylum Arthropoda; class Arachnida; order Sarcoptiformes; family Liacaridae; genus Liacarus; species Liacarus xylariae. The sequence continues at coordinate 11,082 of JAQFXN010001081.1, forward strand.
TTAAATATTTCTAAAATTTAAAATCTGTTGAGAGATATTAGAAATTTTTCAGATTTACTCAATTCCTGCCCAGTCCTGTTCCTGTACAAGACCGGATAGGACGGGACAGGACAGGAAACGGGACGAACTTTAGGTCGTCTAATCTGAATCACTAGTGTTTTATAGGCAATGCTTCAAAACCCGGCATTTTATTTGTTTGTATTTATTTGTTTTGAATTATAGTTTAATTGCAATCAATTATAAAATATTTATTTAAATTATTGTTAATTATTAAGGGATTGTTATCTAATTTAATGGACAGTAATATAATATAATATAATATAATTTAATATATGGTTTAGTTTTAGTGATATTAATATGAATTAACCCTAAAAATGAAGTTTTATTTGAAATTATTGTTTTTCGTCACAATTGGAGTACTTCTGAGACTGAGTTTACTCATGAGTTCCTATCAGAAGGAGATCTCAAACCGAGTGGAGGTCTCCTCTCCGGTCAGCGCATGGAAGAGAGGTATGAATGGGTGAATGTATTAATTGCTTGTATTGATGGCACTGTTTGTCCATTCCAGCCGTCGAAGGCGTGACTCTTCACAGATTAGGTGTCTCTCCATATAGTGGCCACACATTCCATGAATCGCCTCTTTTTCTCCATTTCTATCAGTTTTTGATAACAAACGCAAAACAATTGATTCCAAATATATTTGTTTTTGTGGACATAACCACCGCTTTATTACTTTCGGCCGTTTGTTATAAACAATTAAATCATTTATTAGTTTTAGAGAAACAAAGAATTGTAAAAAATGTTAAAAAGGATGACATAAACAGGTTATCCATTGATAAAACTCAGATAACAGAGCTGTCGATGAAAGTGGCGGTCATTTACTTATTATCGCCGTATTCTGTGCTCTCATGTGTCGGTCAATCGACGAGTGTTTTCACAAACTTTTTGATGGCTTTAGTTCTCTTAACCACTACTCTTGGAATGCGTTTCATATCTACGGCTGTGTTAGCGCTCCTGTCCTACCAGTCCTTCTACCCCTTAATGATGATCTTTCCTATTGTAATGATTATTGAAGAGCAGAGATGTGTCAAAAGTAAAACCAATACAGAATCGGTTCAATACTCATCACCGGCTGTCAGGTCTTCAATACTGTTAACGCTTTCGTATTTCGTATTCTTCTTATTCGCACTTTTATTACTTTCCTATAATCTGATGGAAAATAATTATGAGTTCATTCACTCGACGTATGGTTTTCTGTGAGTATTATTACAACAGTTTATAGAATTAAGTAATGATTGTTGATGTGACAGTTGGACAGTACCCGATCTCACGCCAACTATTGGTATATTCTGGTATTTTTTCACCGAAATGTTTGACCACTTCCGAGAATTTTTTCTCTGGACGTTCCAAATCAATGCCTTTATTTATGTCATTCCATTAGCGCTAACTTTGAGGTAAACTTCAAAACTTTATTCGGACTCTAATTAAAATAATATTTTGTTTTTTAGGAAAAACGCCTATTTTTTCAATTTTGTTTTATTGATAATACTTTCACTATTCAAACCCTACCCTTCCATTTCTGATTTGGCCATATATACTGCACTATTGCCTCAATGGACTCACCTCTACTCCCGTCAGTTTAATTGTTTATTTCAAATTATCTTTAATTAAACTAAACTTATGTATTGGACAGACATGAAACAGGGGCTCATAATCGCCTGTATGTTCATCTCATGCAGTGTTTTGGCACCAATTTTGTGGCACTTGTGGATAGTTATGGGAACTGCAAATTCAAATTTTTATTTTGGGGTCACTTTAGCCTACAATACGGCTCAAGTAATCAAATGAAAACAATTCAATTTAAAAATCCTTTTATTAATTGTTATAATAATTATTACAGATTTTCCTCATAACTGATCTTTTATTCGCTTTTGTCAAAAGAGAATATTATATAAACAACGGAGTGGTCACCGAATCGGATGGAAAGCTGGTCCGACTCGAGCTTACATTTTAAATAAACTTAAGGCGAAATGTTTTTGTTATTGTAATTATGTGTTTATGTATATAATCTAACGGTTGAGTCGGCGCCTGAAGAGAATATCCAGGGCTGGAGCGGATGGAAACAGCATTGAGTGACGCCTAGACTTTCTTTAGTTGCGTGTCCTCTCAGTATTTTAACGGGAACTATAAGTGGGTTTTGTAACAAATCGCTGTAAACCATTCCGTGCGACACAATGACTGTGCCGTCGTCTGAGGCCGAGGCGAACAACGGATATCTCTCGTGAAAGCAAACGCTTCGAATCGCCTTTTTATGATATCTTAATGTTTTGTATGGTTTTGTCGATAAATCCAAATCAAACCAACTAAGCCTCAAGTCATAGCTCCCGACGATTACATTATCGCCTGATTTAGTAATAAATTATTTTTTATTTCAAAAATTAAATCAATTTTCATTTCACTACAACTCATACCTTCCGGATGTATAGCAATGCTTGAAATCTCATTACAATTGGGTAATAGTTTTTTAGTCATTTCCTGTTTAACCAAATCATAGACCCGAACCGCTCTATTGGTGGCCACAAAAAAGTAGGGACGAGACGGATGAAAGAGCACGCATTGTATTATACCCTTTGACTTCTTGAAGGGCACCTGAATTACCGAACAATAATTAGTCGATTGAATGCAAAATTGTTTGCCATTAAGTCATTCATTACCTGAGACTTCCTTTTGGACAAGTGATGGATTACAACAGATTTGTTGGAACCGTTGGGCATAACTGCGGCCAAGTAGTCGCCCCCGTAATGCCACACTATTTGCCGAATTTCAAACCTGTGTTTAATAATAATTCTGATACCAGTCCTCCACTCCTCACTCGTACCGCTCTGTTCGATGAGCTGCCAATCGACCACTGAATGATCGGTGGATTCGCTCTTTACATTTCCAGTGCTGTCGTCCACAACCGGTTTGAACAACAAATCGGTTTCATTGATCACACTTTTATCGCCGACTTTGGGGTTAACTATAAAGAGGTCTTTTCCGACGGCGACCGCACACAAGCACTTGACTCTGTCGGGACACCACTTGATGTCAGTGACAGAGCTATTAAATTTGATGACACTCATAGTTCTTGTAGTCATTACTTCCCATATTCTGAGAGTGCAGTCATCACTTCCAGAAGCGATGAACTGTCCGTTTGGCTCAACACTAATGCAACGAACAATACCTGTATGTCCTCTATATATAAGCGATTGAATCGATGGAAACGGTTGCAAATCTCGTGGTCGCGGAAGTTGTGGTATTAGGTCTTCAGGGTTGACATTAGCCCTGAGTTTGCGAGCGCGCGGACACATATAGAGGTCGAGTAAGCGCTCATATCTTTCGGAAACAAACTTCGGATACGCCGGAACTCTTCGGAGAGAAGAGAACTTTTGGGGAATAAAATTGATTTTGCGTTCCTCCGGTTCCAGTTCTTTCCACTTCTGCTTTTCCTCATCGGTCAGGAGGTATTCGGGCGGAGGATTATATGACCCCTCATGTCCGGGAAGTTTGAGTTTTGGCGCCGGAATATAGCGTTCAATTCGTTTGTTTCTATCGTTAATCGATTTCTCCCATAAATCATAACTGAAAACAAAGGGCCCGTCCTTTGGTTTGGGAGGTCTGGGATGAAGTCGTGCCTTTTTGATGGCCGCAACCAATTTACTTATCTTTCGCTTTTCGGAAAGGGAGGGAATAAAACTGGCCTTTGTTTCGGGTCTATTGGTCACCGGATTAATCATCTTTTCATACGTGAAAAAGTCAATGAAGTCTTCGTATGGTTTATAACTCGGATCCGGAAATTTGCCTTTTCTGACCCTTTGCAACAAATCCACGTCAGTATCCGTTAAAATCACATTCTGTCCGGTCATACGGTCTTTGACTGTTCGCCAATACAACGGGTCTTCCATTTTGTTGAGAAACTCTTGCATTTCATCCACTTTTGGAGGTTTTATAATCTTTTTGGCGCTTAAGTCATATCCGATGTGTTGGAAGTCATTATACCATTCGTAGGGAATGTTTCCGATTGTATTCCTTAAGTCCTTAAATCGGAATAATTTATGTAAATTTCAAATAAACTCAAAAAATCAATAAAACAAATGTCAGACCTCTTCATCGGATGAGTCGATGGCGTATTCGTCAACTTTGGCCACATTTTTGCTTTTCTTCTTTGGCTTTAGTTTGTTCTCAATTTTATTCGTATTTTTAATGGTATTCTCGATATCAATGTCTTTGTCCTTCACTTTCAGAAACTCTATTTCGTTATCGCTTTTGTCTGATTCGATGTCATTGTCTTCGTCTTCACTCATGTCTTTCAAAGAGATCTTAAAATAAATGTAATTTTGTTTTTAAAAAATTTAGAGACATTAGAGTGAAATGCAATACATTTTCATTCATTTCATTATTGTCTTCGCTTTCAGACGACTCTTCCAACGAATCACTACTCGAGTTCATGTCATTATCTGAATCTTCTTCAGACACTTCCTCTTCAGAGGACTCTTCAATGGATTCGATGTCCGACTCTTCCAAATCATTGTTTCTATTCTTCAAATCATTTATTTTATAATTACTTTTCTTTCCTTTCATTTCGTTTTCACTATTTTTAAGTTTAATTTGTTTTGATTTCGGCATTACTTTAATTAAATATAATTATAATTAAACTAAACTTTTAATTAAAATGTTTTCTTTGATTACATTTGGTTTTTGTAAAACACGTGAAAAGTTTAAAACACATCTCGTTTTCAATTATAACAACAATAACGTCAAACAAAATTCAATATTAATTCCCTTTTGGCCCAACTATTGACTCAATAGTATTGAGGGACCTGGGACTCCATGGATGACCCTGGAAAATTGATGATTTTTCAATTTTATTCCATCAATAGGACTGAAATATTTAATCTGACGAAATCCTAGGGTAGGGAAAAATCCAAGGTGACAAATTCTGAAGGTTAAATACTGTGACATTATTTAATTTGACTGAATTTGTTGTCTTTAGGAATTAATTAAAACCACAATATATATTATACTGTGTCAATTTGTAAACAATTGCCTCGTCTAGAAGTCTGGCCGATAAGAGCTGCTTATATCCAACTGAAATAAAATTTGAAAACTTATAACAATAGAACAGAAAATATTTTAAACTTTATTTTAGAAATAAAATAAAAACTGAAAAGAAATTTAAATATATGTTGTAAGATGAGTGAACTCTACAAGAACTTTCTAAATCAGTTCCACTTCAATTTAGAGATTTTTATGATAAATTAAAAACTCGTACGTAAAAATAATACTGTAAATGCATGGGAATATGATTAAATTTTCGTTTATTTTTTGTTTTGATAATAATTTCAATTATATTCTTAATATATTTAAAATTATATTATTTTATTCAAAAAAAAAAAATTATACACATTTTCTTGACTCTGGTTATAAGTTTTCAAACTTTATTTCAGTTGGACATGAGTTTGAGAAGAGAACAGCTCTTATCGGCCAGACTTTTAGACGAGGCAATTGTTTACAAATTGACACAGTATATATAATATCGTTGGAAAGCTTATAAGTATAAAGAATCTTTTTTCTAGTAATGGTTGGAATTCCTCTCTTGACTGAAAACTCTGAAAGAGTAACTCAAAATTAT
>JAQFXN010001082.1:0-16745 GCA_034693365.1 Liacarus xylariae
TAAACTAAAAGTTTAATTTTCAAAATATTTGATAATGTAAATATAAGATTAAAATCTAGTTATGCATTTTGAAGTGAGCTAAATTAAACATTAGTTCTATTCTGGAATTGTATTTAGTCTTTGCTAAAAATTAAGCAAATTTTCTTGATAACCGCAAATTAAATCGATTCAACAAGTTATCAAAATTGAAAATGCTTTTATTACTTCTACTGATTTTTAAGAGTATAACTTATTTTATTTAAAAATATAATATTTTTAAAAATAATTTAATTTTATACTAACTAAAAGAAAATTAATAGATATAACAGCAAAAATAAAAAGATATGATTAAATTAATTCCTAATTTAATAATGTCAATAATTGCAATCAACTCCTAGGTAGTAGCGATATTCTGCGTGGCTGACAAATCTCGAACGGTTATGTCCTGGACATACGTTCGGAGGGGGTTATCGGAGCGCTCTACCGCTTCGTTTCCCAATTTTGGCCCGTTGGCCCATTTATATAGACTTTATTAATGTTCATTAGATAGTCAGTCAGTTATAGATTAATTTATACACAAATATTGTGACATTTAATTGAGAGTTGATATTTAGTTGACTTGGCATAAATTGAATTTAATAATGAATAATACATTTATTGCACATAACTTTTGTAATAAACTTTTTGGATAATTAAATTTATGATAAACTTATTAGAGGCTAAACCACATAAATAACATTAAGTCTAATGAGTGCCATAAAAATTTTCGGGAATCTTAGCTCTACCGAACTACTCGATCAGTGCGTCTTATTCTAATTGTCTCCTTCTATACTGGTCACAACATGAAACCCTAACAAGCTAATCACTCCCTCAACCATAACTTACCATTCTGTCTTCTCGGACGAGATCTATATAGAATAAAAAAGTCTCATGTTTCAGCACCAGGTCAGAATGCCTGAACCGAACCCTGAATCAAAACTGAATAACTATAAAATGAATGTAATACAAAGATCTACTTGCAAAAAGAGGTTCTTGAAGGAAATTGTAATCAAAAAGGAACTATGAGTACAAAGTCACTAATACGTGTTCACAATATTGAATCTGGAACTCGAATCTCTGAAATCCCTCATAACCCTAATATAAATCGTTGTTTTCTGTATAATGGAAATTTGATAATCGGTAGGAAATTTCGGGAATACCAGGAATATTCAACATATATGAGATCATTTGTTGGCTCTTTCGGGCAGCAAAAAGTATAAAATTGTTTATTAGGTTTAAACTAATATTTTAATTAAATAATTTATTTAATATTTAAATTTTTCTTTAATATTTATATTTTGATTCTTTTATAATATATTTCAAAATCATATTTTTATTTAATTGATAAAGGCGATGTCCAACTTGAAATTCGTTGTTTACAGAATTCAATAATGAAAATTTTGTAATGATATATGATCGAAACAATAACATTTTTATAAAAATGATTTTTTAACTATAAACACCATTGCACCATGCTACATTTTATTCTTAAATTTGCATCTAATCAACATTTAAGTGGATTTATATTATTTTCTGCCAAAAAATAGCCCGATCGAGCCTACCTGTACCGTATGTTTATGATCCAATTCCTTTTGACACATAAATCGTTTGCTAATTTACATTAATAAACTAAGTCTTTAGTCGGAAATTAACCTGAATTCTGTGTTCTCCCGGCACTTACTCTGAATTGTTTTTATATTAATTATACGTTTTGTAATTTATTTAAAATTATATTATTCTTATATTTATCCATTTCTTAATCAAACTGTTTATTCAATTCTTAGAATTGGTAGGACTTATAAGTTTGACTGAGTTTTAATTGAAATTAAGGATTAGTTCAAATCACACAATCAACTGGTTTAAGAAGTTTTTTCTGTTTTAATTTATAGTATTTTGGCTCCAAATTTATATAAAATAAATCAAATCCTTTTCAACATCATTTAGTTTAATTTGTAAAATGTACTGATTCAAATGGATAGGTACCTGGGGCTGTCCACTACTTTACTTTGAAAGACACTGTTTTAATCCAGTCCTGATATAAAGCATTAATTGTGTTAAATCTTATATCATTATTGATTCCTATTTTAAAGGAAAATATATGATTAAAAATTTATGTAAAACGATATTTAAGTTATATCCTTTTGAATCGTGCTAAATTAAACACGAGTTCCTTTATGGAAATGTTCTTATTCTTTGTTAACGATTTACATCTGCTTAGATAATAATGTGTGATCAGTCGTTGGAACAATTGGAAAAATATCAGATTTATTTGTTAAAAATATTTTCAATTTGAATACAATTAATTTAATGGATATGTAATCTAAAATAAGATTAACGTTAGTTACGTTAAACACCTATTGTTATATTACATATTGAGAAATTCAGCTTATTAGTTTATACTTGACTTTAACTAATGTATTTTTATTTAAAAATAATTATTTAAATTTATTATCATTATTCATAAATATAATTATACGTGCTAAAGTCAAGTATAAACCTATAAGATTAATTTTTAAAATAGGTAAAATTGTAAATAAAATTATAAGATTAAAAATCAATTTAGATAGATATATAAGTTATATATTTTCGAAGCGCGCGAAATTCTAAATGAGCTTCTTTCTGGACATGCTCTTAGAAAATTATCTTGATAATATGCAAATTTATAATTTATACAATAATTAAATGAATAAATATTTTGAGAATATAAATTTATTAATCAAAATTTAGAAATGTGCGTGATAAGAAAAAGAAGCTTAAGAAAAGATATGCCTTAACGTATAAAATAGTAAACTTCTCATAGAAAATCCGTGAATTTATTTTGAATGAAATAAGTTTAATGATTAAGAAATATCGATATGTTTTAAAGAAATCGATTTAAACTGAAGACAAATCTAAAATGAACTATTAATAGTGCAATCAAGGAATGATTAATGACCATTTAATGTTTTTTTTGAATCGGTTCAACATGTGGTCAAAATTGAAATAGATTTTATTACCCAAACTGTTTTTCAGGAGCTTAACTGATTTTATTTAAACCTATAGTTTTAGCTAAATTTATGCATAAATGGAATACAAAACTTCATTTCAATCAAATGTATTTTGTATTTTTTAAACTAAAACGCTATACTTTAAAGACGCCTACATTTTTTGAATAATTTTTTACCCCGCCCCCCCACCTTAATCCATATAAATCCATATTTGTCTATTGGCGGATTCTATTTTAGTACCCGTTAACTTTATTTTTGTCTATTAAAAATTAAATTAATAAAATATATCTTTTGTTTAATGAATTAAAAGTCAAATATTCATTATTGATGTATTTTTGTTCACAAATAATCATTACTACAGTGTTTTCAACTTAAATTAAGATTTAATGCTAGAGGGCTTATAGTCGAGAGTTATGGTAATGATATGTAAATCAATTTAAAGCACAACAAATACAGAGGTATTGCTCTAAAAAGTGTTTTGTTTACAATCAGTAAAATAATTTTAATTTTATTAATTGTGATATAATGTGTGATAATATTAGTAAAATTATGAGTAAATAATTGATTTTTTATGAAATTATTAATTGATTTGATTTTGATTTTCAAATAATAACACAATAAATACAAATAAATGACTTAATGTGTGAGAATATGATAGAAATGATAGAGAGTTACCATTAAATGAATTGTATTGGGAATACCAAAGATTAATGCGTCAAATAATGGATAGGAAAAACTATAGAGGGTAAAATTAACATAAGTCGGTAAACTGGGGATAAGATAATTCAGTATTTAAATTATAGTGTTAATTGATTCGAGAACACTATAATACCTGTTAAGCTTTATAATGTTACAGCATTTGACCAGAGAAAATTTTACCTAGGTTTTCAACCGCACCCTATAATTCTGTAAGATTACTTATTTTGGTGTTATTTATTTAGTGAAATTGAAAAACTGCGAACATTCATAGCCACCAAAGGTCTGACAAGTGTTAGTGAATGTATCTCAACATTTAATAGGAGGATAACGAGATCTAAAAATGATATCTAGTAGAGTTATCCAGCATCCTAAGTGATATTGAGAAATAATAAGGAAAAATAAGCGATTATCTGTTAGGAATAAAATTGAAGGAATTTATTTCTTTAAATAGTTGCTTAATTGTGTTGAGAAACTCACTTCATAAGAACGGAAGTAATTGATAGTAAATAACTTCCAACACGAAAATCACACCCTTTTTTGCTACTTTTTTCGATTAATGATAGCAACTATAAAAATATTTAATCTTGATATTAGTTTAATGTATAATGATGAGTCCTGTCTACCGAAAGAACATAATACCTTTATTTTTGTTTTCAAATGACCTATTGAACATTTGTGTCTACTCTTTGCATCAATGTAATATAATTTATTTAATATTTTATATGATTTATTCACTTCAGAAGTTACAGACGAAGCGATGTATATTAGAAATAAGGTTAGAAACAAATTAGTTATAAAACCATAAAACCATACTATCCTAAAAATCAACGTGAGTGGTTTGAATAGTAGTATATATAATATTATTACTATAAAACTTCCGAGAGATGACCAGAATATGAAAATAAATTTCGACCAAAATGATGTATTGTATTCGTTGATCTCATTATGCATTTAAATATATATATATGGTTTACATTGATATTAATAAATAATTGATTTTTTATAGAATTATTAATTGATTTGATTTTGATTCTCAAATAATAACACAATAAATAAAAATAAATGACTTGATGTGTGAGAATATGATAGAAATGATAGAGAGTTAACATTAAATGAATGGCATTCGGAATACCAAAGATTAAAGCGTCAATTAATGAATAGGAAAATACATAAAAGGTGAAATTAACAAAAATTGGTATAACAGGGATAAGATAATTGTTATTATAGTTAGCGAAATTAAATAAGAATCTAGTTCTCTTAATTAGTTTCTTGATTTCCACTTCATCTGTGAGACCAATACTTTTAGGCGAACGCAAACCCGACATCATTTCAAAGAATAAGAAATGTTGGTTTTATTCCATTCATATAATTATAAAAATAGACTAATTGACAGCTCATACACATCGACCAAATCAAATTGTACATTACATTACAGTGTATCTTCATATTAAAATAGAAACTAATATCACCAAGCACCTTGAACAAGTTAACATTATCATCCTCAGCCATCATTATAATGAAATCTCTTATAAAATACGTCAATAGACTCATAAACATAACAATAGGTTTGTGTATAAAACTTCTGCTTTCTTTAGTATTTCTATTATAATTACTTTCAAGACTTAACCCAATTCTAAACAAATAATCCTCTGCCGATACTATAATGAAATAATTTGGCAGACGCTTGCTAATATCAATTGATTCCATTTCAGAATTTTTTTAACAATTTCAAATTTTTTTTTGAAATATTCTTCGCCAATTTCGATCTGGCCTTTCAGACATCAACGATTGACTATCATTCTAAAAACCAATTTAATGAAAATAAAATAATTTCCAGTCTTATTTTGCATAATAATTATGTTTATTCATCACAATTCAAAATTATTTTAATTTAATTATCATATTGCCCTAGTTTTTTTCATTTAGTTGAATTAATGATGTTTAATATGTTGCTTGCTCGCAGAACTATGAAATGAATAAATTAAAACCAATTAAATATGCTACCATTATAGTGCAATTTTATATAGATATTATTAAATTGCTAGTTGAACTTTACGTTAAATAACAATTTAAAATAATTTTTTTTATGAATAATTAACTAACCTATATCTAAATATGGAAATAGAAATTTTCATATAATTAAATATTCAAGTTAAAATTGGTTTCACAATCAAGCATGTAGAAAAATTTCACAGAATATTCTTGAAAAACTGTGCCAAACAGCTATAGGGGAAGGATTATTTCGCTAGCGACCCAAGGTGGTATCCAGCCAAAATCACAGGTGATATGCCGAGCTGGAACACCCTTTTCTCATTCCGGTGTAAATCAGTTGCGAATAAAGCTGCAATTAATTTTTAAAAATAGCTAAATTAGTTATATTGTATTTCATGTGTATAAAACAACATGGAATATTTATTAAAATTATATGATTTTACATTAGCTGCCTTTTAGAATTAAAATTTACAAATAAATGTTGCTACAATGAAAGTGTGAACGAGTTTGTTTCTGATTTAAATTAATTTAAACATTATAAGGCATCTTAAATGATATAGAAATTTAATTCTTATATCAACGTTAATTTCATATATAATTCAATATGTATACGAATCAGTGAATCTCCAATGAATATAATCTATATAATATTATTGAATTCTCAATAGGTCTTCAAATTCATATCCTATATTTTCTAAAATATCAATCCTATACTTGTGTATCACCGATAATTATATATACTCTGATTCTCATATATATTGAGACTATGAGAATGTGTTAGCATAGTTTCGATTAGATCCATATAAAAATTAATTTTATTAATTTCATAAATATTAATAATACAGAGTTTAATAGTGAGTATAACTTCCATTATTGACTATGACTTTAGTATATCTATCTTTCACATAGATTACTAAGTTTTGTATAGTTTCTATTTGACAATCAATTAAATCCCAAAGCTTACAAATATGTTTAAATAACAAATTGTTATTAAATAGTAAAAATGGACATTTTAGGCATTTTAATATGCTTTCAATAATTGTAATAGATATAATGCAAATGACAACTCTTAGTATCATAAATTTAACTAAGAACTTCTCCTGTTAACATAGCTTAAATAGAAAAAGGATTAGAAATTTGATATATTTTATTAGTATAATAGCTCATGTTTAAACTATTCAATCATGCGTCATAGCTATAATTGAAGTTTTTAGTCTAGATAAAAAAAATCAGGATAAAATTGAAAGCATTCAAAGATAGTCTCAATATATATGAGAATGAGAGTACGATCTTTATACCATAATTACGCAAGTGTCCTTGATAACCAAATACTGATGTTTAGATTTTCAATATTCGAGAACCGATTAATTAGAGGTCATTGTGTGGCCACAAGCCAAGACAAATTTTTATGAGGTTAGACAACGAAACAAGACTTTCCTGATGGCCATCGTGTGTTTTCATACCTGAAACATTAACCAGTGATAAGAAAGGACAAGTTCTGCAAAGTTTTCAGCTATATCATACTAAATATTTAGTTATACAGATATTATCGTTCCTTTTTTCCGATTGGTGGTTGTCCATGTTAATGTAACTATGCAAGAATGTGGTGTCGGTTGAAAGGTTTTGATGTTAAATGATTGAGTTTTTAAAATATTCCTGTATAAATCATTTACGTAATAAATTATGAATTATTTACTCATGTAAAGTGCATGATTTGAATTCTCCTGGTTGTTTTAGTTACTCGATTAGTCTAAAAGCATTATATTGCGGGGTCTTCTTTCCATAGTAGTGGGTATGGCCATCCTCTAGCCTAATCCTGCTGGCGTAGCTGTGTCCCATACGGCTCGAATCCAACGCCAACTGGCATAACGCCCTTCCCTAAGATACATCGCTTTCTTTTAGTCAGCACCGGTACCAAGTCCTGTCCACTACTAGGTCATACGTTGTTCTGCGTGGCTGACCTGACTTGAGAGGTTAGGTCCTGGATTGGTAATCGGATCCAATTGCCGGGACGATACCAAATTAATAGGGCGAGTCGTCTTATCTCTCGAGGAACTTATCTCCACGAAGTGGTCATCATTGGACCACTAAACTGTCGGAAGACGCCTTCCAACCCATACCTACTGTTCGGTCCATACTAGCGAGATCTGTATAGAGGGAAACAATCTCTTGGTTCGGCACCAAGCCTGAAAGCCTGGGACAGAACCCCAAGCTAAAGCTGATTAACTTTAAAGAAAGAATTGTTAAGGACTTACTTATAAAAGAGTTTATTCAAAAAAGCTTTAAACAGCGGAGTAGCTCAGTAGATATAATTCTCGCCTTACTCTGCGGAAGGTCGCTGGTTCGAGGCCAGCAAGTCGGTCTATTTATTTAGACTTTTTTAATCAAATATCGCTCTCTGTTATTCTCCCATCGCTGCTATCAATGAGCTCGTCACTTGTTGTAGAAAAAGGGGGACAAAGTGCTTCGAGCACCTGACGCAATAGAATTCGAGAACTACGCCTACACAGAAAGGTACAAAAAGCGTTCATGAAAATTAATGAATGAATGACAAAGCTTTAAACAAAGGAATACAAAAATCAGTGATACGTGTTCACATACTTGTCATTAGAACTCGAATCTCCAGAGAGAGCTCTCAACTTTGTATATATATCTCTGAATTTTCACATAATAATAATATTGCGCATATGCGGCTAAATTGTTTGTTAATCCCATTACCTATTTTGATTGGAGGCTCAATAGACCTCCTCTATGGGTATGAGTAAGTATTGGCTTAGAGCGGATTGACGCAAATGCTTCTTTGTTTGAAAAGCTAAATCCCATTACATCAATATTACATGATAGCATAAAGGCTTCAAATTTAAATGCAAATGTGTTAGAGTTAATGTCTAACATATGGGTTCAGTTATTCTGAACCTAAAAGGCATTTATAATATCGGATTATAATATTAATTATGATAGTACTTAATATAATATATTTAACCATACTGTTAATCATAATAGAGTTTATAATTCTGTTTGAAATAATGTATATCATAATAGTGTCCATCATAATAGTGATTATAATAAAGGATTTAATATAATATTAATAGGTTTTATCTTCAGCTCAATAGGTATTCACCACAAGAGAGCAATTAGATAAGCCCTGACCTCTGTACCCTTAAATAGGCCTAATAGGTATGCACCACAAAAAGGCTATCTAAACGTAGGCCTTATGAGCACTAATAGGTATGCACCACAAAAAGTGTCATGTCTCCTAACTAAACTGCACTTACAAAATACATGACAACATCCCTCTCGTCCCCGAAATACTTCGTTCCATCGATGTTAAAACTAAACTCCCTCCTCTCATGGAAGTAAAGGTATTTCCCCATTACTGGAGGTTTAAACACGTTAACATTAAAAGCATAAATCTTGTTAACAATAAACATATGTAAATAAAAAATTTGTTTTAACATTTTTTGTAATTTAGGGTAATTTAAAATCTTCAACAATTGAGGAATAAATTATAAGTATAATTTACTTTCAAATTCATAACTTTAAGTAAAATCTATGTTTACTTGTTATCAGTCACACTACCATTAATGTGCCAATAAATTAAATAATCCTATTTGACTCATTATTAATCTATGAATGTCAGTTAGTGTGACCGAGTACTTGTTAAATTATCTAAATATTTTTCTTCTCTTTATTGAATTACCAAGCTAACGTAATGACCTTATTCGAATTCGTCAATTCTATGTTTGATACATTCTCGCCGTTAGTTAAATATCCTTTCTTATCGTTGATTTGTCAGTCTGGGGCTCATTCGGATACGGGTATTCGTGTACAGTCTCATCAATTGATGGTAACTCTGTTGAAAGCGTCCTGAGCGGATCTTCGTCACAGTCCCATATTGTTTTGTTATCGATAATTGAGTCTTCTTCGTATGCCTTTGTCGTCTCTTGTCTTGCAGTATTATATGCGAACACCAAATACGGTATAAACAAATCCCAGTCCCTCTGGTTTCCTCTATACTAAAGTGCTACCATGTCTGTGAAAGTCTCACATTTCTTTTCTGCTAAACCATTTGTCTGCGGATGATAGCCTGATGTCTGATTGTGTTTAATATCGAATACCTGATATATTGTTTCTGAGAAGTTTGCACAAAAGTTCTTAGCTCTATCAGTAATGCATCGCTTAATAGTTCTATGCCTCAATATCCCAGAGTGTATTACGAAATCCGCGACGTCGTCCGCTGTCATTTATTGTAATTCTTTCCGCCACGACATATTTAGTAAAGTGGTCTACTAAGATAATTAAATATTGATTTCCTCGTTTAGTACATTTTAGTTCATTATGTCCATCCCAAATAAACTGAAAGGTTCTTATGACGTAATCGGTTGCAAATCGTTTTTGGGCAAGCCATAGTCTCGCTTTCGGGCCTAACAATCATTATAGCTTCTAACGTACTTTCTAATGACTTTTTCGATTAGTGGGAAATAAATCTTTCCTTTACTTTGTATAAGGTTTTCACAAAGATTACCTGCCGTTAGGCCTTTGTGTAGTGAAAAGAGCACATTTTTTCTTAAATTTCTCGGTAGACACACAAGCTTTCTCTCGATTCCTTTTGAATCCAATACTTTTCTTAATAAAATTTCTTCTTCAATTACATACTTTTCGCTTGGTTTAAGTCGCCTCTAACTTCTTTATATATTTACACGAACGATCTTTATTTTGTTCTTCTTTCATGTTTAGATGTTCCATGAAATTCTTCTGAAATCGGATATTTTGATAACGGATCCACATTAGTGTGAGCTTTCCGTTCTTATATACAATTTTAAATGTATATTCTTGAAGTCTTAAAGACCATCAAACAAATCTTCAAAATGGATCTTTAATTTTCATATGTCAACTTTGCGAGCAATGATCAGTCTTAATTGTGAAGTTGGCTACTAGTAAGAAATGTGGCTAACTATGGCTATACATTCTTTTACTGTTATTGAATAGTTTTCTTGATGCTTGTTTAATGTACAACCTGCAAATTGAAGTATTTTCTCCTGTTCGTTCTGCATTTGAGCCAGTATTGCTCCTAGTCCATATCCGCTGGCATCTGTGTATAAAATTAGCTCGCTTCCATATTGATAATGCGATAAAAGCGGAGGATGGGTTAAGATATATTTTATTTTATCGAATGCTTGTTGACACTCCTCTGACCAAAACAAATTTACATTTTTTTCAAAATCTTGATCAGTGGCATTGCCAACAGCGCGAACTTTTTTATGTATTTTCTATAATAATTTGCCATTATAATTAAAGATTGTATATCCTTTATCTTTACAGGATTTCGAAATTCACTAATTGATTTGGTCTTATCTGTGTCTGGTTTAGTTCCATCTCTTCCCACTATAAAACCAAGAAATTTCACTTCGTTACAGATAAATTTGCATTTTTGGGGATGAAGTCTCAGATTATGCATATCCAATCTCTTAAATACTTCATCCAGATGCTTGAAATGATCTTCAATCGTTTTTGAGTATACAATTACGTCATCAATGTATACGGATACGAACTTATGCAATATTGTTGTAAATACGTTCTGCATATAACGTTGAAATGTAGTTGGAGCGTTTATCAAACCAAATGGCATCTTCTCAAAACGATAAACGGTGTTATTAGCCATGAACGCAGTTTTCTCCTTATCCTCTTCTTCAACATCTATCTGAAAGTTACCACTTTTAAGATCAAATATCGATAAGATCAGATTTCCTTCCAAATTATAGAGAAGATCTTCAATCATAGGAATTGGAAACCTATCTGCTTTTGTAACTGCGTTCAATTTTCGATAGAAACGCAGAATCGGTATTTCTCGTTTTGTTTGACCGAGGGGTTGCACAACTCTGTTAAAATTCCCGCTTCGAGCATATCATTCACTTGTTTTATAATCTCCTCTCGTTCTATATAACCATATCTGTAGTTTCTTTGCTTAATAAGGGCACTCTCCCCTGAATCATTGAAATGTTTGATACCCTTAGCAAACTTCAAATCAGCTGACTTAAATGCAAATAGATGTCTATAAAGAGTTAATAAGTCATATACTGCTTTTAGTTTTTCTGTATTATTTGTTCCAATAGCAAATTCTAAGTAATCAAAATCATCTTCCATATGCATAAAAAAGGTCTGCTACCTCTATTTCACTTTGGTTGGTTGCTTTAAGTAATTTTGGAAAGACTATACAATAATTAAAAGCATTGATAAATTGTAATATTTTAGTATCTTCATCCATTATGGATTCATTGATCAGCAATCCATACATCTCCCTATATTCTTTATTTGGGATAAAATAATAATTTTCGTTTGGAGATAGATCTACCTGAACATCCAAGTAAATAACTTGTTGAGGTTGAATTCGTAACAAGTCTTCTTTTAACGATAGATCGTTTCATATCTTCAGTGAATCTCCCTTTCCTTCGGATTGAGTCACTAGTTCCAGTGCGGCAGCTTTGTAGAAATCAATCACGAATAAAGGAATATTGTGGTGATTGTCAACAACATAAAAGTTATGTATAATTAGTTGATTGTTGAAAGTTACACCAATAGTGACCATCTTATCGATTAATAGGATTCGTTCGTCCATTAGACGTAGATTTTTCTTTTACAAGTTATTGGTGTAAGTTCCAGATCTTGAACTAATTGTGATGTAATTGAAGAAAATCCGGATCCAGAATCGAAAATATTGTATAGGCTCTTTTATTAAATTTAACGTTAAGGTGAATACTATTATCTGATGGTTCTATAAGTAAGTAGTCGACGAGTTGCTCACCATCATTAAGAGTCGTCGAATTTAGTTTTCCGAATTAGCCATATCGTTTATACGTTTATGATAACTCATCTGATAATGTCCAGCCCGATTAAATAAGTAACAAACCGGATAGCCATTCGGAGTTCTTGAGTTTCATTGATTTCGATTACTATCACCACTGCCTTTTCTAATTGAGTTTCTATTGGCAATTCCATGGTTGTTGATAAATTGAACACGCCTTGTGCCATTATTAAAGAAACGGTTATTATTATTCTGTCCAGGATAGCTTGATACCACGTTTGATTTTTTTGGGTTTGGGTTCAACTCGTTTGGATTATTATTACTAATGTTCGGTGAATTATTCAATCCATCATCTTCGTTGTTGTACTGATTAATAGAATTAGAATAATCGTTTCCACGATAATTTTTCTGATTAAAGTTTCCACGGTTGTTGTAAGGTTTTGTCGGATAGTATTATAGTATAAGGCGCCTCTGTTTTGTCTTGGGTAGTTTGATTTCTAAACTTATGAGTATTCTTTCTCTGGTAATTCGATCTCACATTTCTGTCGTAATTATTCTGTTGATCGAGATGGTCAATAACTCTTTTAATCAGTTGTTGTTTCTCAGTTGGACGTGATTGTTTCCATTCTTGTAAATCTTTTTGAATTGTTCTAGAAAATTCAATTTGATTCAATGCGGTAATTAAGTCATTCAACTCGCGGAGTGTCTTCACAGAGTTTCTATAAGTGCGCTCAAGTACTTCTTTGTATAATTCGTGATGGTGTCCCTCTATTATGTAATAAATCTTTATATCCGTTGGCATGGCATATCCGTTATATCTTCTTATACTTTGTCACACAAGTCTATTTTGTCAAGCCAATGTGTCACGAATGAAGAACCCTTCTCATAGTTTCTTTTTATCAATGCATTTAGATCCAAAGGATTGTAGTCTGGTGTTGACATTTTGATTATCTGCAATTTAATATCCTTATACTGTATGTTCGTGTAATCTTTGATAAGTTGTCTAAGCGCTCTTTCGGATTCTCCAGTAAATGATACAATAGTCTTTCCTTTAGTTTTTCTTGTGATCAGTTCTTTGTTTTAACCATAAGTTCGTATTTATCGAACCAATCATCTGCCTTTCCTATTTTATAGTCACAACCGAATGGCGATATCTTTACTTTGTTTTTACTAACTCTCATTTGAGGGAAGTTTCTACTCAGGTTTTCTACTTCAGGAATTGGAGGCAAATATCTATTTCCTTCCGCCTCTTTGGCTGTTTCGTATCGATTGGCCTAAGTTGAACACTATCTATCTAATACACCGGCATCGTCTCCCAACTCGTCTCTTATAGATGATCGGTAAATCGGGGAATTTGACACGATCGATTCTCCCGCAATATCAGACATTGATCGTGTTCCCTTTAATGTTAATTCTTTTTTCATAGTAATAGATTGGCAATATGGAAATCAAGTAATTATTTTTAACTAACTTTACTTTACTATTAATTGTTAGTTCAATTGTATTCGATTTACAATCCTTATAGAAGCTACACAATTCAATTTAAAAATAAATTTTCTATATTAATGATCTAGATAAAGCCCGAATGTCATTCAATGTCTAGACATGATTAATTATAATCCAATTTATTACCAGTTCCTACTGGAACTGACGAGTTCTTTCTAGTTCTCACTGGGTCTGACAGGTTTATTCTGGCTAATCCAAGTCGTACTGGTTTACATTAACTTTCTCATTGAATTCTTTATTTGTATTGTACATAGAATCTTAAATTTGGGATTTTCCTTACATTAGTTATGCGTAATTTATTTTATTTTCTTAATTTCGTTAGTCGACCTTCACCTTATACAACTAATTATATGGGTTATACATTTAGTAATTATATATTTATTTTTATCCAATTAATACAACATGGGGATAATAAATCTTTTGTATAGAGTAGAGTATATTAGATTTGAATATATTTCTTTAAATAATACTCTAAAGTTGTTGATAAATATGATCTCTGGCTAGAGATATAACTGCTTCTCCATATGAGTGTTCAGTTGTGAATGCCGTTGGCAATGGTTCATAATTCCAAGCAATATTCCCGGTGATACTTCTAACGGGTTGCCACACGTTCTCCCTTTTTAGAAAATTACTGTCTACTGTAAACAGATGTATGTCTTCATTTAAGCTTTGAATCTTATTAATGTTTACTTCTTTGATGAACCAGGTCATTAGTATTAACTTGCCTAATATTAGTGCGTCTTTTATTTTTAAAAATAGTCACGGGTAAGCGAAGGTGGATGTTTTCGTTTACTACTTTACACAAAGTTACTTTACTGTATGAAATATTCAGGATTATTGTCCAGCCGGTGTGATTATCTCCATTTAGATTAGTTACTTGTCCATAATGTGTTGTTAAACAATGCTTTCTAAACCATGTTGTGTAAATTAATAGGCACAACAAGCAAACCAATAACGAAAGGACAGTTATATCTGTAATAGATTGGGCATCTATAGGGATTAGCTCGTAGCCTAACCAGAACATGGACGTTGTTACTCTTCTTGGTGCTATAGTGAACAATCCGTCTGTTCAACCAAATGTTCCCGTATAGGATAATATACAAAATATAAATAGGGTAGATACTAGTACTTGCGTTAATCCGTTAATTGTGCCAATAAATCCTTTTATCGAAAAACTTGATTTTTTTATTCCTAAAACTTTTTCGATTTTACTTAACGCTGTAGATACATATACTTGATTTTGAGCAGTGTAATTTGTAAATTCAGTGATTCTGGTTGCATCCCAATCCGTAGTTATCTTTATTTTTGAAGGTACGAATGGTTTAATGTGTGGAGTAGTTAAATTTGTAATTTCTAAATAGGTAATTTCAAATGTTGATTTATTGGATGCCTTTTGTATGCTGTTCAATAACAAGGAGTGGAAACTTATATTTGATAAGTCAATCTCTGCTCTCAGTGGTCTAGCGAATAATTGCCTGTTTAACGAATGAATGTACACTTTTCATCCGTTCTGTAATTAAATTATTTGTGCCTATTTAATTACTGGCTATTATACAGGTCTATCTTCTTGACATAATACTGAATAGGTGGGTACTAAGTTTTGATATAATAGGTATATATCTCCACCAATCGATATAGGCTGATATTGCCCGTCTGCGTGTTGATCAATCTCACAGTGATCTCTCATAATTGTTTCGTACCAAAAATAAATTCCTGTATTACATTTAGCTGGTTCTATAATCTGATTAGGTTTAAAAGTAAAACATATTTCTTGATGGTTTATGTAATCACAAGTAATCGCGTTGTTATTTATCTCATACAAAAACTTCCCTGTGTCAGGACTAAGAAGACAAACCAAATCGTATGATGCGAACGATATTAGTTTCTCTTTTCCTGAGTAGTCTAATCACTCGTGACTAAAAAGGAGTACTTGGGTTACCTAATAATTCTATCATGGTGAACCATCTACGATAAGGGAAGCTCATTGCTTGATGTTTGTATCCTTGAGATAATGAAAACTATGAAGAATTGAAGGAAAATAGTGTAAGGATATGGTCAGCTTTCGCTGTCACATCTGTCTTCATAAGTGGTTGTGGCAGTCAATCCTGAACCGCTTATATACATGCCGGAATTGTGTACATGACTTGACAGTAATATACATTGAAATGGATAAGATTTAAGTTTTACAACATAAACCAGTCAGAACTCTACTGGCAATCGAGTCTATTTGTTTGCCAGTTTTAAAAATATGTTAAAATGATAAAAATTATAGCCTACTTTAATAGATAGTAGGGCTACAAAAATTTATTTTAGAAATTTCTGGTATCTTATTGTTTTCTGCATCAGCTTTATAATATTTCGTTCACTTTGTATAATCGACATCATCACTTCTATTTTAAGCACTATATCATTAAAATATAATTTTTTTATTCTAATATTGATTATTTCATCATTAATTTGATTTTCAATATTTAATATTGTATTATACACTAGTAGTAATATTCCATTTATTCATTATTATACTGTACAGTGGTGTTATGGTCTAGAACAGTACTTGCCTAGAGGTTAGAGATTTGAATTTGTAACAGGTCTGCTGTGCCATCTCAAAAGCTGTTCTATAAACGTATGGTCAAACAAAAATGGTGAAATATCAAGAAACCTATACACATAGATAGAGGAGGTCATTCTGAGTATGGCATTTCTTTGCAAAATTTCCTAAACCTTGGCATGTAGTTGCTAGA
>JAQFXN010001083.1:0-16734 GCA_034693365.1 Liacarus xylariae
TATCAGTTTTTTAACATTTTAAATAAAACTCTGGATTTAAACAAACAAATCAAATCTCTGAACTAATAAATGACAAAACCACAGAGGATTAATTTTTTTTACTTAAGTTTAGATGTTTTAAGTTCGCACCGATTACTTCCTGTGATGTGGAGCGGAGTTTCGCTAAATACAAACTAATTTAAACTTCAAGTGTTAATTAAAACAAACAAATTAGGTTTTATATAAGAAACTTGAAGTCTTATTTGTTTGTAAACTATTATACTATAAAGGTTTAATTGAAGAATAATTTTTGGATGTATTTTTATTTACTTTTGTAGTTATTTGCTCAAATACTTTACAATAAAATACTAAAATAATAAAATGTGTTAACTGTTCATCTATTTCTTAATGAATGAATTCAATTCTCGTACAAATTTTATTGTTATAAAATTGAGCGAGCAATAATGCAACTCAATAGACTGATATTTCCCGAACTCTAGTTATAACTTATAGCTTTGAAATTATTATTTTCTTATTTTCAAAATTCTCTTCACTTTTGCTCCTCATATTCCTATTCTTCGAATTTCTTCTTATTCTTTCCGTCTCTTTCTTCAAAATGTTTCCTCACAAAGAATTTTATGTTAAAATAGATTCAAAAGAATAGACAAAAATTGATGACCAGATAGAGACAGAAATTCTTTTTTTAAAAATAAAATTCCTTATAAATTGTTGAATTATATCATTTTTCTATTCATACGATATTTCTTGAGTTAACAAAATAAAAACAAGAATTGAGTAGATATTAGGAATGCGCAAGGGGTACAGTATTGACAGAGTGCCTTCAGATTCACCAATACATGTTAGAATACAGTGTTTCCATCACTACTAAAAATGCACCTTTCCCTTATTCTTTGACTTTAGACGCCTTAAATTTTCAACATTTTAAAACCTAATGATAACAAATTTTTCCTAAACATTTAAGATTCAATTTTTAAGATTAAATAAAGCAAAAAATTAATTAGTTTTAAAAACAAACTTTATTTCGAAAATTAAATTTCGATTAGATTAATAGCACAGTTATAGTAACGGAAATATTATGAAAGAGTTTATAGTTTGGAATAAATCCGAAATATTTTGCAAAGAATCGAAATCCGGTTGCGATTAATTATACGGTATAATATACAAAACGATGGGGGGAGGGGAGAGAGGGCGAGAGAGAGAGAGAGAGAGAGAGAGAGAGAGAGAGAGAGAGAGAAATTGTAATTTTAAAAAAAACAGAAAAAATGGTCGAAATCGATAAGAAGAGAGAAAATGAGAGAAAAATAGCCTAAAAGGTTGGCAGTAATGGTATTATTATAATAAAAGTATTGGTTCGTGACTTTAGTATTAGCCATCAATAAGTGATTTATGTCTAATTTTCGGTCAGAACAGTCTGTGCATTATTCTGTGTGTTATATACTCTCTATCGGTCACTCCATATATTGATAGGTCAGATACTCGCCGGTACTCTATTGTTAGACATTAGAAGTATATCACAGACAGACATAAAACAGTGCGAAATATAAGGAAAAGGAATTAATCCATTGAATGTATTTTCGGGTAAACGAACAAAAATGTATACCAAAAGTATAAAAAATGGCAAAACAGCGAATGCACTGAATTTCTCACTAACTGTTAAGTACATTGATTTTCAAGTTTTTTCTCGGAAGTCGAGGCAATACTTGAGCGAAAATAAATGAGCAGTTCTTATATGCGTCAAAATGAATAAAGATTTGACTCTGTATTAGATGTTAAACCAACTTTGCTTACACACCATTTGTATGGACACCACCAGTGGCTCTACATGTTCTCCAGCTATACCTCCTCCGACTCTTTCATTGACATTCAATTTTATGACAAAACTACTTCAATATAATGATAACGAAAAAAAGTAATTGAAATGTTTTGAACAAAATATTCATCAGGGTCATATTTTGAGAAATTTTGCTCAAGAATCAGGGAAGTGTATAGACAAAAATTCAAAATATAAAACATGCACAGTAAAATTAAAAAATTTTGCCTGCGCCGCAAATGTCAGAGGGGGTATCTTGGCTATACCCCCATTGGCCATCCCTATTCTAAAGTAATACCCTGCATAAATTCTTTCAAAAAAAATTAATTGTTATATAATTAGTAAATACTCTATGAGTTTGATCATTTAATCGAAACCTTCCCTCTCCTATCCTCCTATCCCTGTTACACTTTGTGAAATGTAAAATGACGAAATGTAAAAATTTGGTGTTCGCTCCTTTTTTATAGCTTAAGATTGAATATTAAATCTATTTGAATGGTTTGTGTTAAGCCTAAAGAACTGGTCTTAAAGAAAGCCACAAAACCAGACATGAATTCAAACGAAGAGAATGTATAGAATTGCCTGAATTTATACAGAAAGCCGGTGTTGAAGAAGACTAGGCAGGAGTAGACTTGTCTTTTGGAATCTATATAAATATATCTAACAAAAGAGAGGAGAGAGAGAGAGAGAGAGAGAGAGAGAGAGAGAGAGAGAGAGAGAGCTGCGGATGAGAGGGAAGAGACAATTGCTATCCCACTCCTGATAGTGTTTACTTTTTCATAAAATTATGTCAGAATATAATGTTTTTCTGGTTTATAGAGTAATAATTTTAATGAAAAACTAATGGAAGATAGAAGTGATTAACGAATGCCTATAATTATAGAGAATTATCAGAATTTATCAAAGGATATGACATTTGCAGAGATGTGAGCACTTGTTTCCGCTATATTTGTCAGTCACTTAACTATTCTTATGTTATATCGAATATAACTCAGAATTTACAGAACATATAAGTTATATATGATATAACACACAGAAAACCTTGAAATGTATTATAGAGTATATACTTTGGCCAAAATATAAGTCCAATTGATAGGTAAAACAATCTCATCACTTGTTTTGGTCTCGAATTTGTTCAGAAAATATTGTTTTTGTCTCTAAAATAAAAACAAAAATGATTAAAATACGGGTTTAATGTTCGAGCTTTGGCTCTATTATCTAACTTATGATTGTATCATAGCTTTAACAGAAGAGACTAAAGTATTGACGAGTGCATTGACGTACAGAACTATACACTTATGTCCGCATTAGGCATACAGTAACAGTTACCCGGTACAGTTAGAGCGCACAGATCTATTTTTCTGTACCGGGACAAAATTTTATATTTTACAATATTTCCGGGAAACCAATGTAAATGAATTAAAATCATATAATCTTACCCTGGACCTCGACTTTTAATATGAGATTTATGAGGAGTTTTAAAACTGTAATCCCGGGACTTTTCCCGGAAACAGTGGTACAATATGATCACCCTAGTTACTGTATGTATATCAGCTACTGAGTAACTGATATAACATCACAGCAGTGGTTCAGTTTCATTCATTCATTTTCGTGACCCCTTATCCTTTCGGGTCGGGTTGAGTGTCAGCAATCATGAACCTCCATTCACTCCTATCCGCCACCCAATTCTGGATTCCGTCCTGAGATATATCCATTGGTCGCACACCTCTTCTATGTGCGATCGCCACGTCTTTCTGGGTCTCCCTTTCGGTCTACGGCTCAGAAAAATAGATTTTTCGCGGTAGTCTACTTATAGGCATTCTCAGCACATGTCCAAACCATCGCAACTGTGATTTCTCGATCTTCAGAAGTAGCGCTTCGATATTTAGAGATTCCCTGATGGCTGAGTTTCTGATCCAATCTATCCTTCTAACTCCAGCCACCCTTCTAGGAAACCTTCGGCAGCTTGCATATGCCTTTTCAAGGTCTATAAAACACATGAAGACCTCTTTTGCACACTCCCAAGATTTTTCCAAAAGCTGATGGAGAGTGAACAGTTGGTCGGTTGTACTACGCCCTATACGGAAATCACATTGCTCGTCCTGGATGCGAGTCTCAACTATTGGTCTGCACCTACTCTTAAGAATTAGGGCAAATACCTTCCCTGGCAAACTCAGGAGAGTGATTCCTCTATTGTTCACACAATCCTTTTGATCTCCATTCTGTATAGAGGAATCACCACTCCCGTTTTCTAATCATGTGGAGAGACACCCGTTCGCCAAACCTTCTGACACACCCGCAACAACCATTGGGCGCCCCTTTCCCAATGGCTTTAAACAGCTCAGATCTAATTTCATCAATACCTGCAGCCTTGCCCGATTTGATCGACTTGATTGCATCTATGACTTCACCTGCAGTTATTTCTTGATCAGACCAGAAATTTAAATCAACATCTCTATCATTAGGTCTAGCAATTGTGTTCAAGAGATCTTCAAAATAATCTCTTCACCTAACAAAAATTTCCTTCTTCTCATGCAGAAGCTTGCCATCTTTATCCTCTACTATTCGGATAACGAATTTCTAGTGTTCCGGAGCCTCTTAACTGTCTGCCAAAATATCTTGTTTGCAGAACAATTGTTAGACTCCATCTTTTCTCCGAAGGTACTACAGAACACATCCTTTGCCTTTTTCACTGCTTCTGCTGCGGCCTTCCTCACACACAAATAAGCTTCCCGCTTAGAATCGATTGTATCGTTAAACCAGCGCATAAAATCATTCTTTTTCTCTTAAAAGCATTTCCTGGACTTCTTTGATCCACCAAGAAGTCCTCAATTGTCCCCGGGAGCCGCTTCTACCATATAAGTGTCGCAGCATTTCACAGCTGAGGCAATTATTCCAACCTTGAAGAATTTCCACTCGGCATTAGAAATGTCAAGAGTGGGCAGACTCTCGAAGCGCTTTTGATAATCGTTGGTGAACTTGACTCTTACGGATTCGGACGCCAGTTCTTCCTATTTGATCCTCTATTTCTAACAACTTTAGATCTAATGGGAAGTCGTTCAGACATCCCCAGAGTCCCAACGACAAGATGATGGTCAGTGGACAGCACGACTTCTCTCGTCACCCGGACATCCATGACTGCTCCTCTGAGCCGAGATGGGACAAGGATCAAATCTATAATAGACCTCTGCACCAGAGTATACTACTATATGATATTGCATTCATGCATACGATGACTTGTCTTACACGTAGCGGCGTATACATGGGAATTACCGACCCCTACCTAACGGCGCCCCCTAGCCGACCAGCACTGCCTAAGGTCTAATGTTATGGGCCGTTAACTCGGATACCTTGGGGGCGTTACTGCCCATCGCTGACGACTTCAAATCAACGTCCGGTTCAGTTTTGAAAATAATATCATTCAATACATAACACATATAATATTTAATAATTGAGGGAATTTGTGTAAAAAGCGGTTCCGGCACTGACATGCAGTACAATATAAAAAGGACTAAAAGTTCATAAAAATAGTGTTGAATTAAAAAAATGTCTTAAAATAGTGTTTTACATTGTTTAAGGACTATTATTAATATTGGAGGTATTAAATGAATTATTAGTATTTTTATTTAATTAATTGCTAATTAATTTTTGATATTTACTTAAATTTGATTTGAATTTATTTGTTTTGTTTACTAAAAGTACTGTTATATTGAAAGCATGAGATTTGACACAATGTTTACCCATTGTATGTAAGCGCTTGCATATTGCCGGGGCCGCTTTTTGCACAAATTCCCTCAATTATTTTCATTATTTCCTTTCATTAAAATATATATTTTCCGCAATTTATGTTTTCATTGAGTATTTTCATAGAGTAGTTAACTTTCAGCACAAAAACAAACTCCAAAAAATCGATAAAAATTCCTTTACTATTGCCTAAACATTTGTATCCTTGAAAATTGACATATCTGTCAAAAATTGCATTTAAGTTAAAAAAGTATTGCTGCAATTATTCTAAACTGGTCTAAAAAGACTTATACGTTAGTAAAAGTGCTCATAAAGAATAAAACATAGAAAATATTTTAAACTTAACATTAAATCTGAAGCGAAGAAAAAAAGGTTTTTATTTTGTCACCCATTTTCTCCAATATTAAAAAAAACATAAATAAATTGTTTTGAAAATGTATACCAGAAGTAGTGTTTCAGGAGAACTGTTCAGTAGAGCTCAAGAATAAATAAGATATAATTGTTGAGCAAATAAAATAAAAATAAATTAAGTCCTGAAACTTTAATGCATAATACTGTATAATATCTATTTAAGTAGAGAAGAGAAATCTGTTCATAGCTTTTCATTTCACTCATCTTTACTTTATTTTTATGACTCGAGAATAAAAACCAAAAATATTGTGTCAATTACTTAACAGTAATATTATATTAGTGCTTATTTTCAGGCTGAAAGCCTATTTGTATAGACTTTTTAATGTCCAATAGATAGCCAGTCAGTTATCAGGTTTAATAGTAACATAAATAGTGATATTAGATGTGGAGTTGATATTGATTTGTAATAAAATATTAGTACGAATTCATTGAAATGTGAATTAGAGTTTAGTTTTTAAACAAATAAAATTATATTTTCTAAGGAAACAGTAATAAACTTTTTGAATAATCAAAAAAATTCTAATTATTTTAATCTCTAAATCCCATAAATTATAATACTATTAATTTAAGCCTCAAATAATTTTAAACATCCTAGATATAGGGTATCTATATGTGCTTTTAAAATCTTCCTCTATTGTCCTCTAAATTACACTTGTATTCATTTAGTTGTTTTATTCACAAATTATGAATAGACTTTGAGCCCTTAATTAAATTAGTTATAAGGTGTTAATTCAATTCGCTATTTTAATTAGTCATTCTTATAAAATTTTATGTTATTTTACATTATTTTTTTTAATTTTGAAATAGATTTAGTGGAAGTTTCTAATCCCGTCGTAATCTAATCGTTAATCGAAAATAGAAATGAATTTAAAGAAAAATATTCTTAAAAATTTAAAATGAACAATACTTTACAAAAAAATTTAACTGAACATGTTGGAAGTTCGGCGCCGTTTTCAAAATCTTGTCTAGGCGGGGAAGGTACCTCGCGGAGAGTCTAGGGGGTATCCGGCCAAAATATCAGGGGGATATCCCGAGCTGGGCCCCCCTCTGCACATCCCTACAATTAAAACATCGATTCTGACTAATTCGCATATGCTGAATAAATTGGTATTAGATTCAAACATGAAAATCAAGTATTATTTGAGGTAGAGGGGGGGGGGTAGAGGACCTTGTGTAATACATAGTAGAAAAATTATAATATTTGATTCTATCAATTGAAACATTGATTCTGACTAATTCGCACATGTATAGAATCGATTAGTGATATTTACAATCTCGAATAGAAACTATTATTTGAGATAATGAGTGTTATAATAGAATTTTGCAAATTTTAAAATTATAAACTCGTTTTATTCTTTTACTCAAGAGTTGAAGTCATTTCAATTATCGTTACAATTTATTTCTGCTCACATAGTAGACTATCTTTTAGTTCGTTAGCTTAATGTTATTGTATTTGACTATCAATGACCGAAAGCTGAATCATTATATCAAATAATTTTAAAATAAAAAATTTTTGTAGTGAATTTCTATCAATTACTCAGGTTTCTTTTCAAACACAAAATAAGGTGTAGTTCACAGATTAATAAAATATAAAACATTAAGCCAGCAAACTAAGATATTTTATAATATGAGAGCAGAAATAAATTGTAAAGAGTTTATATAAATTTTATAATCACCATCTAAAATAAAATTCTATTTTCGTTATAGAAACTATCACCAATTGATTCAGCATATGCGAATTAGTCAGAAAAGATATCTCATGTTTGAACTATATATGTTATTTTAAATATTTTAATAAATTTTCTAATAAAAAATCATATTATTATATTAAAATAAACGATCCGCCTGTTAGTGTTCACTCCTTGTAAATGGTCCATAACCTAAATTACTCCCTAATAAACATAGCCGCAAAACAGAACAAATTAACTCATAGATGCATTCATATGGCAATAATATTTTATTCAAGTAATGATGAAATAAACAATAAAAAGTAAATTTTAAAAATTATTTTATAAGTTATTTGAATTGTTAAAAAAATGATTTAATCCTCTGCTAATAACTTTCCAAAAACACCTGCAAAAGATTAAAATAATCTAATCCACAATTCAACTTATATTTACAGATAATATAGTATAAAATTAAATTGAATACTAAAACAATTAAATATTAGTTTTGTTTAAAAATTTATTGAAATCATTTGATAATTTAATAAAACAATGAAAAATTATATATCTTAACTTTAAATATAATTTGCCCCCTAAATTTATTTCATCAAAATTTCGAATGTTGTTATGTGTTAAATTTTTCTGTTTTGCGGCACTGGTCAATAAACAGCTAATCTTTGCAATTTAAACATAGAATATGATGCTTAATCGAATGAGCTTGGTCATATTTGACTAGTAAATTTTCAGTTTAAAAATTTCCCTACTAACTTATAAGTTAATTTATAAATAAAGAAATAGTTTTAAAAATATATTGGTTGTATTTTGTTTCTTTGTTGGATCACTTTTTTAGTTTTTATAACAACATAGTCTGCAACAATTATATGTTGAAAATCAGCTTAAAGTGTTTATTTAGTCAATTTTAACTATTGACAAGTCCAGTTATGAGTTAATAGAGAAGCTCAAATTGTAAGTAATAAATATATGCGCAGACTCGAAAATGTCAGCAGGGTATTTCTGGCTGTGAAGTAACAAATTTGTCAAAAATTTAATGATAAAGGCACCTTCGGCGCCGTTTTCCAAATTTAGGAGGGGGTATTCCGGGCTTTCCCTCTCTGCGCATCCCGGGTAACATAAAAATTAATTTCTATTATTTTTCATAAAATTCTATACAGACCTCACTGACAGACAATGTCACTGTTTTGTCTCCGCCGGCGATTGCAATCGGAGGTGAATTCTTTGCCTGAATTACATTTACTTTAACTATTGATGAAGTGTTGGCTTCTTTTGAATCCCAAATCGTTAGCCGAAACTGATATTCACCCGGAATTAGTTTATTACTTATATTGGCTTTCGATTCATTAAAATTAATTATTTGTAACTGTTTTGGACCTAAGATTATAGAATTTTGAAAATAAGTAAAATTAATCAATAATTTTTAAAAAACATTATTAAATATGTTAATCTACATAATCCAGGGTCATTCATTTAGATTAATGATGATCATGATTAATTTTGTGAATAGTTTTAGTTTGTAGAATATGTCTTTATTCATTCAATATTTTAGCAATAAATATTCTTGGTTAGAAATCATTTCAAATTCTTTCAAATAAATCTTCAGAATAAAATTTAATGATTAGAAATAACTATAAGTATAACTTATATTTTCAAGATAATTGTTGACTGCGAACAGCGATATTTTGGACATTATCTTGAACATATAAGTTATTGTTATATACTTATAGTTATTTCTAATTCTGTGATCTCAAGATATACAGTGCCTGAACTCTAAATTAAACTCTTTTTATTAAAATTTAATGAATTGTAAATAATTCTGCTCGCATCTATTATATAAATGGTTTTCAAAATTCTATTGTATCTATTTAAATAGAAGGGTCATAATTTTACGTAGTGTAAACATGTTCAATCTTTCTAGTATCTTTTTATTTAAAGCGAATGCTCTTATGAATTGAATCAAACAGTAGTTAAATTTTAATTACCGCTAATTTGTTCCCAAAACCATTTTGTGACACCGGAGTCATCGTGTGATTTACTGCCGTCCAATACAATGGGATTATCTAAAGGCAGGACAACTTTAATGTCCTGTCCGGCGATAGCGACCGGCGGCTGATTGTTCTCGGGTTTGACGAACACATGCACTTCAGCCGTTGAACTTTGGTTCGCAGTGTCGGTGACTTTGAGGATAAACTTATAGACACCGACTTCTAGTTTGGATAAATGCAAATATGGTGTAGACGTCCCGTCCATATCCACTGCCGTCTGTTTGCCATTGTTCTCGCCATCGGGTGCTCTCGTCCACTGCCATATATTTATGCCCTTATCATCAGTTGACTGATTACCCATTAATGTTATCTCATTTTGTGGCAGAAATATAATCTGATCCTGTCCTGCATTAGCAGTGGGCGGATAATCAATCTCTTTGAGTACAGTTATGTTAGCTATTGTTGAATTGGTTGCGCCATCAGAATCAGTGACCGTTAACTTCAATTGATATAAACCGGGCAAAAGATCTTTTAATTGTAAAGTAGGACTAGAAGGTAGTTGAATATTGGTGAACCCAATTGGAACAGTAAGTGTTTGCCTACAGAATTCAATATAAAAATTTGATAATAAAAAAATCAAATAGTTAAGATATCACGAAAAAGTAATGCAAGAGATTAGAGATTGGCGCATTATTTAAATGTCTAAACTGATTAATATTTCTTTCAAGTTAAATTCTATAAAAAAAATTTTAGTTTTTCGATTTTGAAATTTTCAACATTTTGCCTAACAATTAAAGACAAAATTGGAATATGCTATTTTTGATCTTTCACTATCTTTACTTTGATTCAAGTTAATTTTCTAAAACTGTTTTCTAAAACTTTTGAACTGTTTTTCTTATAAAAATTCTCCCTATTCTTTCTAACCTGGTGAAGTTTTTGATTCAGATTATACTTGCTTTAAATAATCCATATTTATTTTTATTTGAAATGATGCAGAATATTCTAATCCTGTACAGTATATTATTAATCTATTATCATATAAAATAATCGTGGTTACTTTTTTTTAATAAATTTTTCAAAGCATAGAATATATTGATGTAATCTCTATAATGATTATCTCACAAACCATTCATATTTAACAATTTTATTATTATTATCATCGGTGGAGAACGACCCGTCCAATACAGTGTCCTTATTGGGCAATTGTACAGTAGAATTGGCCGGTTTGATGATAGCGATGGGTGGTTTATTAATTCTATTCGGGGGCAAAACAGTCAGATTGACTAATGAACTGCCGCTCAGATCTCTATCGGTGACAATCACTTTGAATGTATAGTTTCCGGCCCTCAGATGTGACAGTTTTATGTGATCGGTGTTCGATCCCTCCATATTACCGATGTCTTCATCACTGGTGGACGGCTTGGATATCAGTTTCCACTCGTATTTATATTTAGTAGACTCAGGCATAACAAACGCGGATAACGTCACTGAATCGGTGGGCAATTGAATCGTCTAATTATCAAAAAGATGTCAATCAATAAGTGAATAAAATTAGTCAGAGGTAAAAGTTAATGATCAATAATAGAAAGGACTAGAAATGTTCAAGGGTTAATTGCCAAAATAGTTCTGACATGACGCAATGACCAGAATCCCGCTGTGATCAAGATAAAAATGTCTGTAAAATATTTTTATGAACATTACAGGAATACGCAAATTATAGTAAGGTGAAATTAGCAGTGCTGATATTACTTGTACTGACTCTAGTTTTAGGTTATCTCTGCAAAAACAGCATAGTTCATTTAACATAGTTGAAAGGGTTTGATAGTAAATAATTTTAACAAATTACTCGTTAATAAAAATATGAATGTGACTGCACCAATTTGTCCATTATTATCTCTCAAAATCCACTGTTAATCTATTAAAAATAAATTGACCGAAATTTACAGTTTTGAATATTTACAGAAACATTAGGCAAAATGCAATTTTAATATATAAATCTGTAAATAAGAATAAACTAACTTGTAAACTGAAACAATTGATGATTTGTTGGTAAAATAGGATCAAAATAACTATTTAAAAGTACTTTCTATCCTATTTAAAGAGGAAGAAATCTTGCCATTTTTGCGAAAATTCAGGGTTCATTGTAAGCATCATGATAAAAAAAACTTTTAGATGCGTGAAAATCCTGGCTCTACCCTATTTGCCCATCCCTACAACATTTTGTAGATAAAACCTGATTTTAACACTAGCACATTATATTTCATACCAAGCCCTGATGTTTAACTTGAAGATCAGCTATCTTCTTCTAAAAATCAAGTCATTTTGTACACAAAAATTAGTTTATAAACAATTTAGAACAAAATTATTTTGTCAATAATATTAATTAATTAATTAAATAATGCAAAGGATTTACGAGTTATCTTTATTAAAGTTGTAAAATATAATCCTCAATTGTTTCAGTTAACTAGTTTGTTTCTTATTATTTAAATAGAGTATTAAATTTGCATTTTCCTAATGTTACTGTAAATATTAAAAACTGTAAATTACAGTGAATTTAATTTTAAGAGATTAATAGTAGATATTGAAAAATAATACTGGATTCGAGACTACAAGTGCACTGCAAATCATCAAATACAGTTGGAGACAAAAGATAGGGTAGTTATTTATACGACCCAGCTCTTAAACTAAATGAAATAATTTACTTTTTTGTATAAAACGTAGAAAAATTTACAGAAAAGTTTGTCTTAAGATGATTTTTTGTATATTGTATATGGTAAGAATGGACAAGTATGTTTTATAAAAACAAAACCAGTTGATATTTTTGATTCTAACTTCGTGAAAACAATCTTTGTCAAAAATAAGAAGTTACATGTTTTTAGTAAACATAAAATTCAATTGACACTTTGGTCATGATGATTTTTTGAATTTCTTAAAATTTGTGTAAATCTCGTAGTTTTAACTACGTATGGATCAAAGTGCTTAATCACTTTTTAAACTAGTGATGCTTTTAATTGAGACTTCAATAGGAAGGGTTCAAATACTTTGTGATTAATATTTACAGCAGTTGTGTAGTCATTCAGAATATCTGTTTATCTTATATAGAAAACAGGTTTGAGAGGCAAATCCTTTAACTTATAAATGTTGTCATAAAAAGCAGTACAGTTGCGCTTTAAGCGCTCCAAACGGGTCTCAATTAAAAGCATGTCTACACTAAAAGATAGTCTAATAGCTGTGAGTAGTAGTAAATTGTAAATAGTTTACATATAGTTTAGAACAAATAAAAATGCTCATGGTCTGCAGAGTTTCATCCTATAAATATGTAGTTCAAAAGTTATGTTCATTTTTTGGCATAAACTTAAATAATAAAATTGAACCTTTTAATATTTTATGAAACTTTTATCTTCACTTTACAAGTAATAGAAAGTTCAATAATTTTATTGAACTTTAAGCTCTTATAATTTGAATATTAATATTGGAATATATATGGATAGTATAAAAGCTCTGCAGACCATGGGTATTTTTATTTGTCCAAGAATTTATATAAAATTATAAATCAAAACTTTTGTCACTCATTAAGCGAGAAAAGTTATAAATGACAATTAATATGAGCTCGTTTATTTTATTTACGTCTGTCTATTTTATTTTATTATATCTAAGTTTAAATCAATTAAAGTTGGAAGCAAAAATTATATATCTATGCTTATATAATGGAAAACATTTGTGGTTCAATTTTCACAATAATTTAAAGAATTGTTAAAATATTTCAAATTGATGCTTGTGAGAAATATAAAATATTTTACTTTTAATGTATTACTCGTACTTCTTAATGGTAAATATGGACTTGTAGTAGTTCAATATGGAAGCAGAAAACGAACGAAAAAGAGTCATATTATATTTATTAGCAGCTATACATGAACGAATAATATTTAACAGTGATAGAATAAAGGTTTTAATATCTCCAAAGAAGCTAAAAAAGACTGAAAAAAAGATTAAACGTTTATTAGAAGAGAGTAATAACTGAAAACCTGAAATATTCAATAGTTGCATTGTAGCAAGAATTGTATGCTACAAAATTGAATACAATTATTTGCAGAGAGATTTGGTTGATATAAAGATAAAATATTTTTAGTAACATCGAGTATTCACCGAATATAATAAATATTTCCATTGATTGAATAAAATAATAAATATCTTTAATCGAAACGATTTCTAACCAATATTACGAAATTTTTTATTCTAATATCTTGTAAGTATAAATTAAATATATGATATTAGTATTAGAGTTGAATGGTGAACTAGTGACAGTCGTAATAAATGAAATTTCGGTTTATTCGGATATTTACCGTTGTTAATAAATATAAATTCGGGCCTATTCGGCAAATTTCCGCTGCTGATAAAGACTATTTCTCTAATATTTCTCTACAATTATTATTCTACTACACTGTCTCTATTACTATCTCTCTACTACTAATTCTCTACAATTATTTATCTATTACTTTTTCTCTACTACACATTCTCTACTACTATTTCTCTACTACTCTTTCTCTACTACTATTTCTCTACAATTATTTCTCTACTACTATTTCTCTACTACTCTTTCTCTATTATTATTTCTCTACACCTCTTCCTCTACTGCTCTTTCTCTACTACTATTTGTCTACTACACTTTCTCTACTATTATTTCTCTACTACTCTTTCTCTACTACTATTTCTCTACTATTATTGCTTTACTACTCTTTCTCTACTACTATTTCTCTACTACATTTTCTCTACTATTATTTCTCTACTACTCTTTCTCTATTATTATTGCTCTACTACTCTTTCTCTACTACTATTTCTCTACAATTATTTCTCTACTACTATTTCTCTACTACTCTTTCTCTACTACACATTCTCTAATACTATTTCTCTACTACTATTTCTCTACAATTATTTCTCTACAATTATTTATCTACTACTCTTTCTCTACTACTATCTCTCTACAATTATTTATCTACTACACTTTCTCTACTACACTTTCTCTACTACTCTTTCTCTACTACTTTTTCTCTACTAAAATTTCTCTACTACTTTTTCACTGTTAATTTTCTCTATTAATTTTTTTCTGCTATTATTTCTCTACTCCTCTGTCTCTACTACTATTTCTCAACTACCCTTTCTCTACTACTCTTTCTCTACTATTATTTCTCTACTCCTCTGTCTCTACTACTATTTCTCTACTACTCTTTCTCTTCTACTGTTTCTCTACTACTATTTCTCTATTACTCTTTCTCTACTACATTTCTCTATTAATTTTTCTCTACTATTATTCCTCTACTACTATTTCTTTACTACTCTTCTCTACTCCTCTGTCTCTACTAATATTTCTAAACTACCCTTTCTCCACTACTATTTCTAAACAATTATTTTTCTACAACTCTTTCCCTAATACTATTTCTCTACAATTATTTCTCTATTACTCTTTTTCTACTACACTTTCTCTACTACTATTTCTCTATTACAATTCTCTACTATTATTTCTCTACTCCTCTGTTTCTACTAATATTTCTCAACTACTCTTTCTCTACTACTTTTCTCACTATTATTTCTCTACTCCTCTTTCTCGATTACTATTTTCTTACTATTCTTCTCTACTACAATTTCTCTACAATTATTTCTCTTCTACACTTTCTCTACTACTATTTCTCTACTCCTCTGTCTCTACTAATATTTCTCAACTACTCTTTCTCTACTACTTTTCTCTAGTATTATTTCTCTATTACACTTTCTCTACTTGTATTTCTCTACTAATCTCTACTATTTCGCCCATTTCCCGCTACTTATTAATATATTTTCGAGCCTATTCGGCCATTTCCTGCAGCTAAAAGAAGAAAATTTTGAGACTATTCGGCCATTGGCCACTGATAATAAAGACAATATCTGTTTTAATCATCCATTTACTGCTGCTAATAAAGACAATTTCGGGCCTATAAGGACTTACACCAGTTGTCTATAGAAACTTACGCCATTTGTCAATGAGAACTTATACTAGTTGTCTATAGGAATTTACACCAGTTGTCGATGAGGACTTACACCATTGGGTCCCTTACACCACTTAAGGGACAGTAATAGGTGGGTGGTAAGGGTCACTGGTAGGTTCATTGGTGGGACCGACAGACAGACAGACACACACACACACACACACCAGACATCTCAAATCTATAAGCCCGAATTCCTAAAGGAATACGAGCTAAAAAATAATTCTCTTGTTTGATGAATGATAATATTTAAGGCATTTTATGCTTTAATATTAATTATTCCAATTATTCCAATGTTGATTTCAAAACTGCTGTTAAATTACCCCCATTATTAAATAAACCTTTAAAAAACCTGCTTTAAACTTTTATCCAGCACTTTATATTAATGGTTCAATTTTGTATATTTATTAAAATATTCCTGCAAATTTAACACTAAATTAAAACTTAAATAATCAAGGTTAACATCGGACATTGAATTGTTACCTAGTACTTTAACATAACGTGAATTCATATTTTATATTTGGAAAATTTATTGCCAAATCATTATTGCCCTCCAAAAAAATACACGTTGAATGTGAAAGTTCTGAAAACTATTGGTATTTTTAGAGGGCATATAATTTATGTTTTCATTCGTTCATTTTCATGAACCTCCTTTGTACCTTTCGGTGTAGGCGTAGTTCTCGAATACTATGCGTGATAGTGTCTAATGCACTTTGTCTCACACCTTCTAGAACAAGTGACTGCTCAGTGATAGCAGTGAAGTGAGAACAACTGAGAGCGATATTAGTTGAAAAAAATCCAAATAAATAGACAACACTAGCAGGGCTCGAACCAGCGACATTTCCCAACAGAAAGGCTAGAACCATACCTACTGAGCTACTTTCCCTCTCTGGAGGTCATCGGGTAATTTATGCATTGCTTAGCAAAATAGATTAGATAACTAACCAAATACATTCTGCCATCATTTTTGCCACCCAGGGCATTTCAGCAAAGCTAACATTTCTTCCGTTTATAATATTTATCAATTGATCAAAACTGTTGTGCCATTTAAAGCAGGAGAAGTCCATAAGTGGTGATTCGCGTCCAAT
>JAQFXN010001084.1:0-16729 GCA_034693365.1 Liacarus xylariae
AATTTTATTATTAGAGTTGAAATTTGATGAGCGATGGCTTCTATCTATGTTTGAGTATTTTGAATAGCCGTTCGTCAGGTCCTCTCCGTTGACCAACAAATTCATTAAAACGCTGTTACCTATAAATAGCAAAAAATAATGGTTTGCTTTAGAAAAATTAATTTATTTAAAAATTATATAAATGATTCAAACCTTTATTTATTTCAAAATTATTATTATTTAATTTAAATTTTTTTTGAAGTTGTGTTTCATTCGACAGACTTTTTAGTGATCTTTCATTCGGTAGTATTTTATTTGGAGAAATACTGAACATAAGATCGGGTGGTTCTGTAGCATAAGGTCTTTTAGTGGCGCTTACACTCCGGGATATATTATTTCCCTTAACTTTGATTGAATCCGCATTAGTATTGTCTTTAATGCGAATCTTTTGAGCTTTGGTTGGATTCAATACAAAGCGTTGACTTTCGAACTGATTTTTGCCATTAATTGGCAGTGATTTGCCTTTTAATGCATTATTCAGTGTGTGATTAATATTATTGTAAACAAACTGAATTCGATTTAATGGCAAAGAATCAGTTTTTAAGACATAATTATTGAGATTTTGTCTGTCTTTTGGATTCATTTTTATATTCTTTTGCGTCGAATCCGTTTGAAGCAAAAGCTCTAAACAATTTGTCTTCTGAGGGACCGGTGTTTCCAACATTAGTGAAGATTTATTTGTCGCTTCAGTAGTGTTCAGTGGTTTTTCAGAAGAAATATTATCGAAATTAATAAAGTCGTCGACGTTTGCATTCGAATAACCATTCATTTGTAGGTCACCGTCAAGTAGTAGTGGAAAGTCCTCATCAATCGGTATATACGGGGCTCTCATTTCAAGCACTTTGTCGTCAATGAAGTCATTTTTCTCATTGATATTCAATTTGGAGACCTCTTCGGCCGCAGACTTACAGAAGAAGTTTGAGGTCTGACTCAGTACTGGAGAGGAGAGAGTGAGCGGAGAATTACTTTTACTTGAATACGGATCCGATGAGTCGGTCGATGAAGAACTTGAGAACAACTCTTCGTGATAGGAGAGGAACGGATCGTTAGGCAGTGGTGAGTCCTCAGCGCTGTCTGTGTCGCGAAAATTTGGATAACTTTTTGTAAAATTTTGATTAAACGTCTTATAGAGTGCACTGTCAGTAGTCTTAGTGACCAATGACTCGGTTTCGTCAACACTTGAATTATTAATTGAATTCAAGTCATTGTAATTGAATTGCTGTAGATTTTCGTCATTCAGTTTCAGTTTTTCGTCGTCACATGTGTTTGGGTTAGGAATCGGTTGGTTTAGAAAGACTTCATCGAAAAAGTTTAAATCAGTGAAATCGGCTAAAAGTCCCGGAAATGGAACGCAAACGTCGTCTCCGGCCTCGGGAGCCAAATGTGTCAAGTCTTCCGCGTCCGAGAGGATAGTCATGTGATTCGAGTTATCGAATACAATAAAACCACTTTCCATGTCTGCAGTCTTGGGCGCAAACACTGTTTTAGTACTCGAAACAAACGAGGGCTGCGATCGAATAGTGGGCTCTTCGGGTGTTGTCTTTATTGTCTCCAATTGTGAACTCTTTTCAATCGTTTCCTCAAAGCATTGTTCTTCGGACACGATTTCAGTTTCGTTTATAATTCCACTGAATTGGACAACAAATTCAGATAAATATTTGATTATATAATCAATCGATTGATTGGTATTTGATTTAAAACGAATAAAACTATTTTCACTATTAATTAATAGCTATTAAGTCATTAATGGAATGAATAGAGAAGAGGATAAAGAATTTATTACTAATTTAATAATTTATTTCCTAACGACTGGTGTAAATGAGAAGTGATTCAAGTATGCGCTGTCAGAGAGACTAAAACTGTAAGCCTTGGACTTTTGCCTAATTATAGCGTTTAAAATCATAGCAATTCACTATTGAATATGCGATCAGTGAATGTATGTATGCCTTCAAATAATTGTTTTAACATTTAAAGCATACTTTTATTCTATGCCTACAATTATTAAACCATATTTTAAAAGCACATACAATGTATGGGAAAAAAAAGCAGTGGAAAAAAATATATTTTGGAATTTAGAAAACATTTAATACGTTAATAGAGAGAAAGTATCTGTGCTCAGCTCACCTGATGACATGATTAACGCAAACAACTGATTGTGGTTGAGATGACTGGCTATCAGTAATAACGGTTGCCTGAGTTAGTAACCAGAGATAACCACCAGATTTGACCAAAAATCTATAATAAGTTGATTCGCTCTGTCCTTTTGCAAACACTGGGAAACCAATAAAAAAACAATTCTTATTCAATGATCAATATTTGTCGAATGAGTTATAGACTACAGTCGAA
Source organism: Liacarus xylariae (assembly GCA_034693365.1). Taxonomy (NCBI): domain Eukaryota; kingdom Metazoa; phylum Arthropoda; class Arachnida; order Sarcoptiformes; family Liacaridae; genus Liacarus; species Liacarus xylariae. The sequence continues at coordinate 2,386 of JAQFXN010001084.1, forward strand.
TGACAAGACATAACTGCATTCATTATAATAATTCATAAGCTTTTTTCGCTATTAATAAAGTATTTTATCGTTTATCTCAACTGATGTTTAGATAACAACTAAAGTAAGTAAAAAAGTCAAATGAAAGGAATAAATGCGCACAAAAATGGTAATCAAAAATATTATACAATCAAAAATATATTATAAATGATGGATACATTTGTGCAGCACTTCTGTTAGGAATCAATCTATTAAACCATCAAAAAGTAATTTATTTTATGATTTTATTCTATTATTCAATTCAACTAAAAACCTATTTATATATAGAATCCTTAAATATAGAGACGAAACATATTTAGAGCCAACAAAATCGCAAATCTGGGAGAGAAGAGAAAGTTATGTTGAAATATAGTCAATGAAGAGAACAGTGGAATGGATTGGAGTAACAAACGCTGTTTCACTCTCTCATCGGCACAATTGATGATTTAAATAAAATCTAAACAAAAACTATGGCTCAATAGAAATCGATAGGAGTTGGAGCTGAATGTGTGTGACTTTGCATTATATTAAGGATATGTTATGTTATGACCCGATTGTCACACGAATTACTGAATCAATTAAAACTAATTAGTGACGTATCCATCAATACTTTGCTAATTGTAATTTATTTTTTAACTCAACAAAACTTTATTTCATACACAGTATAGAAATGGTTTGGAATTTTATATTAGAAATGAATAATAAAAAATAAATAAATTAGTTTTTAATAGTTATTAAAATATTTAGAAATTTTGAATAAAGAATCAAGTAATCAATCAAAAGACATACCGAAAATTGACTGCAAATCAGAATTTGAATGAACACTAAAATATGGCTCAAATATACGAATGAATTATTGAGTTCTAAACCTCAAAAGACAACCACATGGCGTATAAGAAGAGCAAAACCATTAAATAATTGATAAAAAATAAAATAAAAAGCACTTCTCATATAAAATTCAGAACTGATAGGCTTTAACAGAGTTTTATTTTTTCGAGACAAACAGATAACACAAAATAAATACAAGAGTTTTATTTGAAGTCGACTTTAGTCTAATCGAAACCAATAATTGTTAGATATATAACCCGTAATCAGAGAAAAAGAACTTTTAACACAAACTCAAATTTTAACAAACCATTAAACCATTAAAAAACACAACAAAACAATGATAACATTATTAAAATCACTTCAAACTCAAAGATTACTATTTCCTATTCAACAGTCGTATGCTTTCATTTAAAACGGAATGTTTTTATTAAATATCAAACTATTAATTAATCGCAAATTAGAAGAATCACTAAACAGAATCACTTCGTTATAATAAGAAAAGTTGGAAACAGAATTACAAGAAGTTCTCGTCTATGAGACCATTGAAAGACAAAATATTTGAATTCAAGAAAATCCTATAGAAATAGACCAAAACTCGATTCGCTTCAGATGTTTTCAACAGATATATAGAAAAACCAGGAATTAATAATAGAAATATAGTTAACCGACGAGAGAGTGAGAGAACATTTTTGGAGACAATCCAAACAACAATCGAAGTGACAATTCTCATCATCCTTGCCATCAGTAGAGCTCAGGCGTCACTTGAGCTTTGGTGTGATTTGTGGTCAAGGGCACAGGGATGTGCGATACACCACTACTTCAAGGCACCGATTGTAAATTCGAGGGGTTAGGGGTTAGTTTGACAACATTTTAACAGAAGCCCAACCCAGAGATCCAACAAATATTAATTATTTCATAACAATTTGGAAAAATAAATGTCAAAATATTCTATTTTTGAAGCTATGGGCGAATGCTATAACTATATGTGCATTATTTTGATCGCAATGACAGCAAATATCCACACCTTTACCTACTTTCTCATCTTTGCTGTCATTTAAGTCAAGTGTGTTTTGTTTTTGTATTTTATATTTTTAAATTGGATTTAGAATTGAAATAAAACATTTCGAACAGACAATGGATTAACACATTTATACATTTGAGAATATAATTAGACAATTATTATATTTCAAACATGACTTACGAGTTTTGAAGAACTTTTCCAATTGTTGTAAATCCAATGCGTGGAAGAAATTGAAGAGAGATTTTCCGGTCAACTCATTCGAGTCATAGCCGAGTATTTTATGAATACTATTGTGAAAGAAAGCATTTTATTAGGAAATTCGTATCATTAAATCAGATGATTGAGTGGTCATACCTGTCCTCGACGTGCGTATACTTCATATCCATTGAGTGGCGACTAATAAATACATTGGAATTCAAGGGCTTCTCAATAGTGATCGGTTGGTCTATTGGTTGGCAAATAGTAGTCATAAAATATTTGGAAGTTTGAGATAACGACTCATTTGCTTCATCTGAGTCAGTGATACTCTTCAGATGTCCGCTACAATGGATTACCTGAAATATGACAAACCATTAGTCAATTTTGGGCCAAAAAACTCAGTTAATCTGCTGTCAAAACCTTATAATTGGCTGATTTGAGGTTAAGATTTCTCCCTTTGTTAGTGAGCGTACATTTCATTCTAACGAAAAAAGAAATCGAAATCTTCTGCTCTTTATCTGCACTCGAATTAGCATCAGAGCGATGGCTGACATTTTTGAGTGCGAGTATGTCTTTGATGTCGTTATGATCGCAGGGATGGCTGTAATCGTAAATGCTTTGTCCCATTAAATCGATTTGATTCAAACCCAGATATTTATCGACGCCTTCAGACAAGTAAACCATATCTCCTCTTTGGTCCAGAACTAACATAAATCCATTGAACGCTTTGGAAGTGGAAAAGTCGTCAATAAGTGGTTCGCTTTCATACTTGAAATTAGAAACGCCTTTAAATCAAAAGAACAAAAATTAATTCAAAAAATAAATAAATATTTTTAAGTTTTCTTTTTGTAATTTTAGTTTTAGAGCACACATACTCTTAATGGGTTCGATAACTTTTCTGATTTTCAAGTAATTAATGGCCAGTCGTACTAGAGATGCCTTATCCAAGTGATTAATATTCTTCACTGGGATTGGAAGTAATGCTTCCATTTGGTCGAAAATCTTTGATTCTTGACTTCTCCTCTCTCGAGCGGCTTTACGCGACTTCTCTTTGCGTTTTTCGGAATTCCTGTTCCAATCAAATGCAATCAAATAAATAGAAAATTTAGAAATTAGTGACAATTTTTGACAAAAAAAAATTAAAAAGAAATATAGCTTTATCTCAACGAATAAATCATTGCTTAGACTCAAATGACCTCTTCTTCATTCGGAAGAATAATAAGGAAAAAGATTAACAGTTTTTCAAAAAAGTATTAGTTTTCATAACATTTATGCGCAAAATATATTTCATTTCTTTAATTTTCATTTATATATAAATAAAATATATAATTACCACAACATTTGAGGTCCAATAGTGTCAATAACGGAGATAATGACCGAATCGTTCTTTCTTTCAAGTGCTTATTTTTAGAAATGATTTTTAAAATTATTTTATTTTAGTTTAAGATTGATATGAATTGAGGAAAAAATAGCAGAAAAAAATAATTCGAAAATTCTTAAAAAAAAAACTAAGAGATATGGAAAGCGAATAAAACATTGGCCCCAATAGAGCCGAATGTCTCTATGGATGATAATAGCGATCGCAAAGAAAGTTGAGTTCTGGTAATCTTTCTTATTTGGGTAAAGAGCAACATATGATCAAGACTTGGGGCTAAACATTCCTCCTCTGAGAGTTAGGAAAAAGTTTTTGAAACAAAGATTAATCAAAAGATTAAATGTGAAAACTTTTCTCTTTGAATCTAGAAATTGGTCTAAAAATATACAAAATATATCACTTTTACGAACAATTGCTCATTGAATAACAAACTTAATTAAAAGTCTAGAGAATTATAAATTAAAATAATAATTAAAACCGATTGAGTGACGATAATTATTTATGGTTTTCGATATTATATTAGACTTAAGAAGAAAAACAGTGAATTTTGAGGCGTCGTTTGACTGATAGCCCGGAGCTGTTTTTTGTTCTCGAAAGACCAAAAGACATATTAGAGAAGGAATTATATCCAATTCAGTGAAACTAAAGTAAATTCAATTTCAGAGTAATATCGATGGAATAGATTAAGTGGTGAACTAAAGTCACTATACCTTTAGTGACGCCTCAATTCGGGCGAATGAATATTCGCAGGAATTAAGTCTTAAGAAAAACAGTTATTATAGAAATATTAATGAAAATGATATAAAGTTGTATGAAATTGAAGCCAATGTGTAAATCTGTTAATGTGTCAAAACTAGTGGAGATTTACGTTCAAAAACCAATTGCATTGACAATTGCAAAAACATTTGCGATAGAGTTGTATAACAAACAAACAAATACAGACTTTTGTGAGAAATCAAGAATTTTTCATTCAATTAAACCAATTTTGTAAAAATATAATAATTTATGTCAAATTGCTTTAAATCTAAAATTAAAATCAAACATAAAATAAAAACTTAAGTGAAAAGAAGAGCATTCAATAATTTTCAATATCAAATCATTCTTTTTTATATAGGATTTTATTCAATATTTTCACTTCAATTAACTAAATATAAGATAATTTGCTGATTTTTTAAATATTTTAATAATGATCATTAAAAATCTATTAAAAGTCAAAATTCTCTATGAAATAAGAAATTTAACGGAAATTCCAAAAGAAATCCAAAGAGTGGTTAAAAATTAAAATATATGACAGAAAAGATTATCTCAAACTCATTTGCAGCAAATGGTATATCAAAAAGAAAGTCATGTCTGAAAAATGTTTCTATATTTTAAAAGTGGTTTTGAAAAAGAAATGTTTTAAAGGAAACACACATTTTTTTGCTCTTTTGATGTGAATAATAAGTATCCGTCAATTGATATAAACCTTAATTTAAAATATTGAACAATAAGTCAAAAAAATTGAATTTAATATAAAAGTGTTAATGAAAGTGAAAAATGTCTGAATTGATTGAAATTTGAAGGAAAAACTAAAGTATATAACAATACAATAAAAGTTTTATTATATTATAAACTACTTATGATTTATAAGTTATAAATATATTTATATAAAACATTCGAAATATTTGCTAAAAATGAAACACTTCTCTGACAATCGAAGCGATTGTTAAATAAAAAAAAGTAAATTTTCAAAATTCAATATTTCTTAGTATTGAACAGAATATTAATTTGAAAAGTGATCTCAAGTACAGAAACAAGATTTTTGTTTACGAATAAATTATTTTCTGTAAATGTTTAAATGAATTTTTAAAAAATGACAAATTGAAAGGCCATAAGAAAGAAACTAAGGGTAAAGAAATTTAAAACTACTGCAACAGACGTCACAGTTATATAGAAAAAGGGGATTATTTTTTAAAAATAGTGGAGAAATACTAATCAGAAGTAATTATAAAGACATAAAAAAAATAATAATTTATTCAATAGACTAGAGAAAGGGTTTTCATTTCAATAATTAATGATATCAAACAAATTCTAATAACATATTTAAAAAAAATTCTAAAACAATTTTTTGAGTTTTCAAAATCTATTTCACTAATAAAAAACGATAATTAATGTAATGACAAAACTTTACGACTATATCATAATTACGTAAATGGTTTGGAAAAAAATAGTTTCAAATTAACAACTATTTTGTAAACTAAGGAATCACTACTGGAATAGTTGATTAGCAAAAGAAAAAAATTGTATAAAAAAATATCACTCCTTTCATACGTAAAGATAAAAAAAATTATAAGCACTCATAACTCGTGCTTACAGTGCAGTAATAAGTAGGGATTAGAATAATACACGTAATTCTTATTATAAGCTACTTAATTATTCTATTTCTGCGCCAATTTATTTTTTTATATAAAATTTTAGTCAATTATCAAATCTTCATATTCTTTGCAAACATTTTTATTAGAACTCGAACTGAATTTTTTAATATCAATTAAAAAAATAACTTTCTATTCGACTAATAAAAGAAATAAAAAAATCATTGAACATCAAACAAAACAAAAATCCAATGAAAATTGATTTAACCTTCAATATTAAGGCACCCAATACTGGATGCATCCAGTTATTTATTAGACTTACAAGTCGTTAGTTAGACTGCCTTAAACTCAATGGGAATTTTAAACAGTATTTTATTATTTGTAAAACTGCTCCTGAAAAAAATTAGTGAAAAATTAATTCTTAAATTCTATAATTATTGTTACGAAGAATTAATTCTAAAAAATTAATTTTTTTCTCAAAACATTTATCAGAAATTAAATCTTATCAAAGACACTATTGAACGATAATTATTGATCAAAAAATCGTGATTTTATAATTTGAGGGGAAAATTCCCTTTTTGTGGGATTCAAATAACAATTTCGTAATAACTTATTCATTAATCAAATTAATCCGTGGTATAAGTCAGAGATGACTTGGAGATGTTAAGGGTGTAAATGGTGGCCTACCTTCAAGTGCTATTTTATGTAATTATCCCTAATATGACATAATTTAACAAAAGTAATCCTTTGGTCATCACTGATGTAGAAATTGTTGAAATGATTGCATAATTCCTGTCAAATATAACTTATTTTTTAAATAAATATAAAGTTTGGTATTTTTCACAATCATTAGGAGTTGTTTTGATGTTTCGATAATTGACATCTAATTGAGTGAAACGTATGAAATGAATAACAATATAATCGCTGAGTAATTACACATTAAGGATAACTAGAGATGCGGTCCGGGGTTAGGGATTCCCCTACTGTTGCTCGTAATAAAGGTACCGTAGAATTAGACATCAGATTGAGATTTCGTAATCTTAAAAATGTAACACTTCTTTAGAAATACAAAATATTTTGTATTATTATTTTTATTGAATAAAATCCTGTGACTTTTCATTAATCCCTATAAATATATTTATGGATACAGATATGGATACGAGTTGATAGACCATATCATCTATTCAAGTTCCTTTAAAGTGCAGGGAGGATAAGCATATCTGCACATTAAGTAACTTAGAATTAAACAAAAATAATTTATTCCATTATTAAATATTCGGACTATATTTTCATAAAACAGAATATCAAACATAAATCAGATTACATAACATTTGAGAGTTATTTGAATGCTTACAAAAAAAAAACTTTCAAATGTTTGAATAACTCAAAAATTTTCCAATACTTGATATCAAACCAGGACACGATAGGAGGGATAGAACTTTATATTTTCTCCCTCTACAGTTTCTAAAGGGTTCGACCCTTTCCTTCATTTTCTAGAAGATTAAAAACATTAGTAAATGAACTTCATTTATAAAATAGCCACAGATTTCTTCAATCATTAATTGCAATTAAATATTTAGCAAAATTTAATAATAAAATTGTCAAAATATTTAAAAAGCAAAAGAAGTATTTGTTAATTGAAATGCAAAAAAAAAACATTAATTGACTCACTTTGTATTGACTTTTGCCAAAAACATATCAAATTATATTTCAACACTAAATCACTTAAAGTATATTCAATTATAATATGAATTTTTTATTTTCAACAGTAAATCGTATAATAATTTATGATTAATTTATTGATAACAACAAACTAATTAACAAATTATCTTCAAGTATAGAGATTAACGCAAATTAAATCAATATTTGTTCGATTGTTTAAGAGATTCAACATTTGTATTACAGAAAATTTAAAGTCTTGTGATTATTGTTTGCTATGAAATAAAAAAAGTAAAAGAATTGAAAACAATTTAAATAAAATTCAAAAATAAGACGAAATTTCAACAAATCTAATGAATTAAATAAATTTTTATTAAGCAATCGATATTCAAATATAATATACAAAACTAATCATTTAAAACAAGTATGTTTAAGGTCAACACGATAGGGAAGGGCGTGCTCTCCTATTAAGAGTTTAGGGGGAGAGTAATGCTTAATTTAACCAGGCAGAGTTAAGTAGTGTATAGGGGCCAAAAGCGCTTTGGATTCTAAATTAGGAGAATATTTTTCAAAATAGCTCAAGACCTCCATAAGAGAAACTTTGAGACATTAGTTTTAAAAATCTCAGGGGGTATTCGGTCCTCATATAGTAATCCTTGTTTAAAAGTGAGATAAAAATGTAATCTATATTTTAAAACTGTTGTCAACTGTTTTAATAAGTGAATTACGAAATATAGACAATTGGAGAAGAAAAAGTACAAACTATTCAATTGGGAAACTGTAATAAGCATTTGATAGGCATAGAGATCGAAATAGAGATTGGAGTACACATTTCGTAATACTGTTAACAATTCTGTATATAATTGCTTAACAAATAATTTATTACTTTTACAAATAATATAAACGCATAGTTTGTTTTATTTCAATTTTGGGGCATAAATAATCAGTTCAACGACCCAAAGGCTTAACAAACACTTTTAGTTCAGATCACTTCCTCTAAATCAGATTTGAGGTCACAATTTAAATAAGATTCGAAAAATATTTACATATTCTCTGATTAAGTAATTAACAATAATTAAGTTGTATTAATAAAAAAATGCTTTCTAATGAAGAAATAAATTTAAAATGATTTGACAATTTTCCTTAAAATAATAAACTTATGTAATAAATAATTTTTAATGAAATTCTTTTTAAAGAGTTATCTTGATATGAGTGCAGCAAAATTGTACTAAAGCACTGAAAATACTGCTACAATTGGATTAGTTGAAGTGCAAACTAGGCTCACTAAACATGACAGCAATTGATTCCTGTCCTGTCCTGTCCGGAAATTACAACACGGATAATCATCCTGTCCTGTCCCTTAACATAAAAGTTTTCACATAAGTTAAAACACACACAAACACTAAATCATTTTTGTTAAATTTAGATAACTTGACTGCTTATAAGTTATATTAAAGTCATAAAAATATTTCTTTTCTAAAACTAAAGGCTCTCTATCGATGAGAGACCTTATGGATTTTTACGATTTACGCCATTCCTGCCCTGTCCTGTACTAGAAAGACAGGAAAAAAGACGAACTTTAAGCAGTTTATTGAAAACAGAGGAATCATTTGATTGACATAAAAAACAATTCGTGTATTAAATGAAATAATCTTAAGTAAAAATAATTATCACAAGGACAGGGATGTGCAAAGGGGGTACAGCCCGGAATAGCCCTGACATTTTTACGAGATCAATACCCCCTGAGATTACTTTGCCCATTGCCGCACATGAAATTATGAGAATACAGTATTATATCAATGGAGTAGACATTCGGGGGTAAAGAGGACACAAACACAATCCGATAGACAATACAAATAATATCAATGAATGCAATCATTGAAAAGTGAAAAACATGACATATTATTATTGAATCGAGTATTGAAATAACCGTAAGAATGGATAAACAGATTTTAATCAATAAAACAATTGCAAAAAAATATGTTGTGATTGTGAGTACATCTGAATACAAGTCAGCAATAATGACAAAATTAGCCAATTCTGAGAACTTAATAGACTTAATATTAAAAATCTTTTTATGAATAGATTTAATATCAATTGACCTCAAAATAAATGATAGAATAAGTTAAAAACAGTTTATCTCTAAACAGAAGTTTTATTAATTATAAAAACAAACTTTTCACTCAAAAAAACATTTCAAATTCTACTGAAATAATTAAAGGTTTAAGATATTTCTCAAACATTTCAATACAAAAACTGCACAGAATTTATCTCGAATTCAGTCGAATCGACAGAGAAATGAATAAAGTATTCGAGGAATAAATTATAATAATCTTCTTCAGTGGTCAATGGACTATAGACTTAATGAACAAATAAACTAAAGTAAATCATTTTGTTTACTCAAAGATTTAAAATAAAAACTTTTGATTTTGTTTAAGGATTTCCCGAACAAACAAAAATTATATACTGTTTCTAAGGTTTCACTTATTATAATCCAGGGTTTAATAACAATTTCTCTCTAAAATACTTTCTTTAATTATTGAACAAAAAAGTTTTTGAGTGCTATAAAAGTCAAATGATTTGAATCAGTTTTGAAAAATAGTTCTAAAAATCTGAAAAAAATTTAAAATATTGTATTTGCTTTGGAATTCAACAAATCTAGCATTGCCTCTATTATAACAAGGGAAGGGAGCAGAGGGGCCCATAAGTAATCCTTGTTTTGAATAAATGTTTAATCAATTCTAAAGAGACAGAAATTATAATAAAATAAATCACATGAAATAATTTGTGAAAAATTATGTTAAACTTATTGAAATTAATTCATAAATATTTTGAGAAAAACTGTCTTGAAAATCAGATATTCTTATATTCTTCGGTAATTATCTCATGTTTGCTTACATGAGGGCTACAAATGAAATAAGTTATCCATTTATTTAGTTCTAACTAATGTTCTTGAGCTCATGAAATGTATTCATCAATCCTTCGTATAATTTATTCAAATATTCCTTTTAATTAAAATAATCTAGGCTAAATTTTAACAATTTACGGTAATTAAAATTCAATGTTACAAATTATGCTCAACTCAAATGTTTTCTAGATTTTGCAAATGGAAGGCCCTGTCCTTTATCTTCTAAACTCTTCCTAAAAACTACAATTCCAATGATTGAAAAAATTTGGACCAAAAACAGTCGAATCCAGAATTTTAACGGTTTGGCCATCGATTGAATAATAAATATAGTATCAGAATATCATTTAATGACATGAATTTCATTATAGTCTCACGACTGACAGCAATATTTTTTTCAAGTGATAAACTCAAGAACGACACCAAAAACGATGATTTAGTCAGTCAGTCAGCAAATGGTAATCAAATATTTAATAACTTGTATCTCAAGTCTGTCTCTCTATTTGACGATAAATAGAGAGAAAAACTAAATTTAATAATTTAAAGGCTCTTAAACTCAGCGGAATTTTTTTTTTATATACTGCCAGTCCTTACAGTAAAAAACAGTACGAATTAATTGAGAATAAATCTAATTTAAATATACTTAATATTTATGTTTTATTGGGTAATTCAATAGAGTGAACAGCATTTATAATAAATAATAATTTATTTGAAGCCTAACAACACATATGGTATTGAAGTTAAAAAAAGCCATTTATAACATATAATTTAATTTTCTACGTATTTTCAATGACCTAAATATTGAATATCAGTTTAACCAACACTTAAACATAGGAAGGGGAGAGAGAAAGTGAAGAGAACTAAAGAGTATACTAAACAAATAAATATAATAACAGAATATTTATTTACGAAAACAAAATAAAAAAATTGTAAGACATTATATCAAACGAAATAAACAGTTCCTTCAAAATAGTTATAACCATGAAAACTGCAAAATTATAGGTATGCACATAATTTGTAGTTATTAGCCATCTATTCAGATAAATAATTAACATTTAACCCAACAATAAATTCCAATATAAACTTAAATATTATTCATTCATATAAATAAATTATTAGAAATTTATATTTTAAATTTATTTTATTTTACTTTTAGGTTTAATATTAATCAGTTGTCTGAATAGATAACTAATCTCAATGATTAGAGTGTAAGCCTATAATTTGTCAGTTTTCATGGTTATAACCATATTTTCAATAATTAGGCGAAAAAAAGTTATTTTCAAATTGTTGTTAAAATAATGTAATCAAATATCATCTGAATGTTTAACAAAAACAATTTGTTACAAACAAAACCATTTTTTATCAAAATAACGTATTGCGAAATGTGATCTCAATTCCAAAATAGCAGTAAAATGATTTCAAAGTGAAACCCCTTTTTGAGTTCAAACAAAATTATGATTCCTTTCAGAATATAATATTTGTATTCAATTATTAATCAAATATATATAAATGATTTGTTTTATTGATGATTAGAATCTATAAAAAGGAAGTATTAAGTTATGAATCTATAATAATTCACACAAGACTTTGTTGTTATCTCTGAATATTATGTTTAAATGTACTAAAAAGATATCTAATTCTAAATTTATATCAGATATGGTCTTCAAAGCAAATAAATTCAGATCAAAGTTAGAACTGATGGCGAAAACAGAATTTATTATCGAAACAACAGTTTTAGACATTTGTGTCAATAAATAATTGATAAAAACTCAACAAATTGTTTGCGATCTTTCGGGAAAACATTCATTGATTAAGTATTAATAAACCGTTAAAAGAATTGTAGAGAAAATATTCCATAAAATTAATTAAAAAAAGCTTTTTTCAAAAGCAAGTCAAAGAACTACAAAAGCAAATGAGTTATTGACTAAACTATTGGCAATAAAATAATATATAAAAGAGTAATCGATTAATAAATTAGTTGAAAAAAAACCTATGATTTATAAAAAACAATGAAAAAATTGATTACTTATAAAATGGTTAGAAAAAAAACTATTAAAAAAAGAGATAATCGAGAAATGAATTGCTTGTCTTCAAAGGTTAAGAAGTGAAACCGGAATTCAGTTCAGAGATAATGAGACGAAATTAACTGATAATGAATTGCAATAATTAAAGAGTTTTTTAAAAAAGATTTGAACGATTGTAAAGTTTAAAAAGTTGTTTCAATTTTCTTTCATTAAACACACAATTTCTGTCCAAATACTACAGCCATTGGTACCGTAAGACGTGTCTTAACCTCAATATGTGTCGATTCCGCGACTCAAGAGGTTTAGGACTGAAAAGCATTCTCAAGTGGGACTCGAGTTTCGGCCATATATTCAATACTAAAATACACTTAAATTCAATCTATAAGTCGGCGATTGAAGTCTTCAATTGATTTCAAACAAAATAAAATTCACAAAAAATCAATTAAAGTCTTCGAGAAATATATATTTTGGTGAACAGAGAGTCCGTTGGAGTAAATGATTGATTACATCATAACATCATTTGAGGCAAACAATTGTTGAGATAAAGCATTTGTGAAAAAGTTGTTATCAAATGGTTTTAAAGACATATTTAATTAGAAACCAATACTCACTTTCGTTTGGGCTTTCCATTGGATTTCTGTTGATTTGTGCTGTTTTTGATCGAAAGTGAATCAAAACATTTGTTGAATTCACTGTTTTCGCTAATTTCACTCATTTTTATGCCTTTTATTTGAGTCCAAAACAAAAAACTGTAAATCAATTTCTCTTTTATTTATTGCAAATAAAACAATTCAATCAAATCAATGCATAACTGTTTTCACTGAAATCGTTAATACATTTGTTATTTCATGTAATCAACGCTTTATTTGTACACAAATTATATATTTATTTATTTATTATATAATTGTATAATAAAATCGATTTTAATATTAATTCAATTGAATTGTGAATTGATTTTATTGAATGCAAAGCTCTGACTAAATGCAGCCAAACATCAGTAATGGGGGACAAGTATTCATGACTTAATAGCCCTCAATATTAAGTACCGCCTATTCTATACATAATATGCCTTTTTCTTAATCAAATCATAGCTCGAATTATATACTAAAAGGACATGACTTGCTCTCTACCACTGTATCCATTGAGTTATGCCTTTTTAGCGTTTAATTTGTTATTTACTAAAACTACTGTTCCATTCAATAAAGCCAAGCATTTTCAAAGTGGGCGGTCGTCTGTGATATATAACAAAAATATAAGATTGACGTCACGTCACGTGAGATCACAATCTCTGAACGACCAATTGAATCACTGGAATGGCCACAGACGTCATGCAAGAGACGATTTACTGTTTTTATAATATAAAATGTTGAATTCAAAAATATATGCTTGTTGAAAATCATTTAAAACTGTCTTTATATTTATAAAAAATAATTCAAATCTTGTTTTTCTTGATTTCAATCTTAATCTAACTTTTCTTTAATCAATCAATTTGTATAACTTTTTTCTCAATACTTTAAGAAAAGTTTTTTCTTCTCGTTTTTGTTGCTTCACTTCATTATATCTCAAATACTTTACATTTACTTCTTTGCAATATTAGACTCTATAACAGCAATAGAAATTTTTTCCTCTTATTTGTCGTATAACTTAATAATTATATATATTTTTTATAAATCAAATTTCAAGGATTTCAATACTAATGCACACATTTTTTTCTATTGATTTAACTCTTAATTTTTAAATTCATTATCAAACTCATCAATCATTTTTGAAAATTTAATTATCACAACAAAAAAATTAAAAATTTGTTGAATAAATTAAGTTTAATCTTGCAAAAGTGGAAAATTCATTTTTAATTGTATAGAAAATTTTGTTTCGGTTAATTTCAGTATATTGCGGGCTAATCTGGCCGGGAGGCCTTCAAAGCGCACGGTATGATTCGTAAAGCGGTAGAACAGATGACTTTCC
>JAQFXN010001085.1:0-16729 GCA_034693365.1 Liacarus xylariae
TGTATAAAATATATGCATTTCCAATTAGTCATAATGGGCTAAATTTCTTGCTAATCAATTTGAGCGGAAAATTTGTATAACTTTTACATATTTATACAATAAGGTATTCAGAAATAAAATTTGAACCAAATCGAAGGCGGCGCTCCCGATTACTCTCCTTGTAAATATATTAAATAATAAATATATTATATAAAACTGATATAAAATTATATAAAAGCTTTTACTTAAATAATAAATATATTTATTTATAGGACAAATATATTCACTTTTATTAAAGCTATAATTATGACCGCTATAATATTTTGTATTAAACTAAAATTAATACTCACTTTTGGGAATTAAACTATATTTAATTGAATTTAGTCTTTAAGTCTAAGCCTTAAGTCCTTATTTCTCTACTATTTTCGTTGCATTCAGTTTGTATAGAGATGGCCACAGAAGGGGATAGACCTTAAAATAGCAAATTACTGATGAGAATTAGCTAATAAATCCCTTGAGTTCTAACTCAGAAAAGAAAATTATCTTTGAGTTAATGAAGAAATTCTAAGAGAATTTAGAAAATTTGTTAAAGTTTTTAAGAATTCTAAAAATCAATAAAATACTTTATTTTCTGAGAATTTAATTTAGTTAAAAGTGAACTCATGGAAAAAATAAGTACAGAGTAAAAATCATAAAAGAATTTACCATTCTTTAATTTAAAGTTGAGGTGTTTTTGGATTTGGGAGGTCTTATAATTATATCCACTCTTTCTGTAATTATTGCTTCATTTCTATGTCAAATAAAAGTATAAAAGGTTTTTATATGTTTTGTGTACCCCAGAGACCAACCGAACCGAATGAGAAGCAAAAAAAACTAATGGTTTTCTAAAAATGTTTGACAAATGAATTATTAATAGGGAATTGCAAAATAGGTTTTTATTTGAGCATTTATAGGCCCTATAATTGGAGTGATAAAGGGGTAAAATATGTTCTTAAATCGATTTTTATTTTTTTCATATATTGTAAAAATTAACTAATAAAATATGAAAATTTAAAGAACAAAATAACAACAAAACAGAAGCTGTTATCGGAAAGCCATATCGCTGTATGATTGGGGTATTAGGTGTGATAAAATAGTGATTTAATTCTTACAATGCTAAATATTTTTATAATACACTGCTAGCAGAATGTCTCACTTATAGAGCATGGACTCTTAAATATTTTTTTTATGCTTTTGCCGGTTATTAATTTTAAAGTTCGGTGCAATTCATAATGGGTAATCATAAAATTCATTTTTTATACAAAGAAGCATTTGTACATTTAATATGTACAAAACAATGCATATTTTAAAAGAAATTATTTTTATTAAATTTAAGAAAGTTGAATTTACTAAATAATTTGAAATTGATTTGCTATAGGACTAAAGTCATTTTTAGATAATTGACTAAATTAGAAATAATTTTATTATAATAAACGTTGCGGGAAATTCAAGTAAATTTTAATGCATTGATGAATATTTTGAATAATTATCAATATGAGTATTATTAGTATGTATATTTCATCATGTGTTAATTTAAAGATTATAAACATAAATTAAAAACTATTATTAATCATAGGTATAAGTACAATTATATTTTAAATTTAAATTCACAATAAATCAAATCAAATAGTTCAAGTATATGTATTCATTCAGCATATCAGATTCGATCTAGACTAGACCTCATTTAATATAAGTGAATTAATAAGATTTTACTATTTGTTATTATTCACATAATAATTATTATGTATTTAAATAAATATATTCTAAATATTTTAACCTCTATAAAAAATATTTAATGTATGTTTTATTTCATTATTATAATATAATATTAAAATTTATTAATAAACTTAAATTATCCACATCTTACGAGATCCTCACACATATAAAGGTAATAAATATATGTGGATTTCTCAAATGAAATTCAATTATATCCTAGTAAAATTTCATTGATTATTTATTAAAATTTGATTACATATTAAGTTATTATATAACAGTTGAGCATTTAATAATAATAAATATAGGACACCTTTGAAATTCTCTTATATTGCTGCTTCTCTTATGTATTAAATTTCATTCTGTATTTCATTAGATTATACATAAAAAATTGAATTATATAGTCAGTTTTGTTCTTGTTAGATTGACTATTGTGTGTGTGTATATCAGAATAAATGAATTTTATGATGATTTTACCCATTATGAGTTGCACCAGAACTCTAGGTCTAATAACCGAAAAAAGTACTAAAAAATATTCAAAAGTCCATGCTTTATGAGTGAGACTTTTTGCTAGCAATGTATAATAGGCACTATAATAGTGGAATATAAATTTGCCCAGAAAATAACCATTTTTCAGTGAAGCAGCTTGATTTTGCTGTAAGGTATGGTCAAGGTAGATAATTGCTATTAATGTCCTATTTATAAGTATTATATTTATAGATATAAAAACCAATATTAGGTAACTTGGTAAAACAGGCATTTTCAAAGAAATGATGAGGTTATCGGAAGTTGTTTTCAAAATATCTCCTCTGTTTTTATAACTTAAATGTATTCATAATTTATTGTTTACTATTCTACGGTCTCTAAACTAAGAATACGAATGTTTGTATAATATTTTAATATTTCATCCACTATATTAGTTTCTACCGAAATAAATTGCAAATGTTTACTGAAATCTGATTTAGAATTCACTATTTAAGTGATATTTAGATAGTTTCTAATGATTTATGATTAAATAAGAATTCATAAAAAAATTTTAACAAAATATTCCATATTATTCCTTAAATTATTTAAAACCAACAAATAGGTTCTAACGTATCAAATAGGCATTTATAGGTACAATAAAATTTTGGCAAATGGACCCCTCTATGATTCGTTTGCATACAAACTCTGGAAGTTGTCCTTTGAACCGATAAAATAGGTTAAATAGATTATTTTCAATGCCTTAATTATCAATAATTTTTCAATCAATTGCAAGAATTGAAAAGAGATTACACATTGGAATAGAGTTTAGTATTCATTCCCGAGAAAAGAGTCATACAATAGCATATTGGGGACCAAATGTGTTTTGGCGAGTCCCAGGGTGATTTATATGAGTATAACACAAGTATCTTATAATTCACTCTTACATTCATTGCCTTCTATTTGTTCGTTACTTTAGATTCGATTGCATTGCAAACACAAAAAAGTTTTTCTCAATTAGTGGTCCAAAACACAAGTTCTTTCAACAGAACCGATGTTAAGAATTGAGACGAAAACAGAATAAGAGATAAAAAATCATTTCACACAGAGATTACTAATTTATTTCCTTTAAGCTCTCAATGCATTCAAGCCTAACGAGTTGTTAACTTTAATTGAGTAATAAAACTGTTCCATAAAAACTAAGAATAATAGTTATGTTTTACTGTATTCTGTGTTCGCAAATATATTCACAGAATTAGAAAAAGAATTTCAATCACAAGTAATGTATAAAAAGAAAGAATAAAACATTTAGAAATTCAATTAAATTTTATTTTTATTAGAAACTGTCGACAAATCTTTTCAAATCAATGTTTAATATTAGTAATACTTTTACAGAATATATAGAATAAATTAGAAATGAGATACTATAAAACGTCGGACATAAGTAAACGCCAGGTCAATAGACGGCTTTGTGAATTAGATATAATGTTCTAACCAGTCACATTCATTTGGGAATTCAGAAACATTATACCAAGGGGATAAAATACTTTATGATAAAGCCATCGAATAACCTAAAGTATACAATATGACTGCAAGTGTACAAATAATGTGCTAATAGAGTTCAATTGGTCAATAACCTCTTAAATATCTATAGTTAACTTGGTTAAAATTATCCTTAAGGATCACTTGAGACATTCACTCATACTCATTAGAGATACAGAGGTTATTTGTAGTAAAATTTGATGGTCTAGTGCTAACTTTGTCAACAGGAAATTCTAAATTTTACTTTATCTAAAAATCTTAAATATTAATAAATATTAATCTTTATATACAGTATATATATTTTTTAGAAATTTTATTTAGTTTATTTATCCTAGTACTGTAAGTTTGGTCATCATTAATTAATGCATCGCAATGTAAGTTTTTAATAATCATATTTTTTTTAATTTTCATAAATCACATATAAACTATATCTTCTTTAGTATCTATCAAGTCCATTATACATTTATAGTGAACCAAAAAAAAATGTGAAGAAACGGCGCCAGTCTTTTATTCGGAGGACATTAACACTGTAAAGGCTGACTGTTATTAGAAATCGTAAGAATTGGTTTTCGGTGATTGTCTACTCATAAAACACTAAACAATATATTGTCGTATTTTAATATAGTTTTCCCAAATGAATCAAATATCCAGAGAAATACATTTTTATTGAATAGCATTCATTCAAATAATAAAACAAAGGCTCAAATCAAAATCAATTTGAATTCACATCACAATTGGATTTCAACGGTTCTCGACTTATAGCAAATTACTCGCAATGAAAAACGATAAAAGCGGAAGATTTTATTCACAATCGGTTGAAAGTATTTAACAAATTCACTGAAATATAAAATAAAAGTCTACGAAATATTAGAATTTCTTAATATTGATATTTTTACACCAAAATGTTTTCATTTAAATATTTTATGAAATTTTAGTTGATTTTAAATATTTTGTATCAAATTTTATTTTTGTTGAATATTTTAATATATAATTTGTATTTTTTAACAGAAGTTCGCATAGAATATCAGCTCTAGTTATGCGCGAAGAGTCTTAAAATAACAATAAAATTCAATTCAATATTTAAATTACAAATTTTGAAAAAATAATCTCATGTTATGATCGAATAAAATGTCAAAAAATTGTTATTTTGTAGTTTTGATAAGATTTCAATTTAGAATTACAGGTAATATTAAAATATAGAGAATTTTTGGGATTTTCATTTGCTTTTCAGAAAATATATCTGTAATGAAATTGAATACTGCAATAGTATTAGACAGAAGCAACCAAGCCTGAAATGGTTATATGTTCAAGGTGAACTATGAATTTTTTAAAACGCTACAGCACAATCTCGACAAATGGCTTTCACATCGATCCACAATTGCCCTACATTAATTTTTGGCCAACAATTATATATTAGTACGAAATGATTATAATGAAAATGTCATTGTTAATTGGTAAAAATCTATAAAAATCAAAATAAATATAATTTAAAATATGGTATAAATAATCTTTTTTGGTCATCTTCTTCCATAGTTTTATACACCCGGATCCTTTTACGGTGAAATAGTATATAAACGTAATAATGAATTTAAATTCTGCTCACATTATTAAGTGATAACGTTATTTCATCTGCTATTTGTCGATAACTCTCCCCTTCCCCTGATTTCTGATTGATCTTTAATCTTTTATTTACTTTCATTTAATTCCATATTTTTAATTTTTATAAATTTAATAAAATATATTTACTTTGAAATAACTATTTATTTTGAATTTTTTTTTAGATTTTTAACAATTAATAATGACTTTGTCTACAATTAATATCTTTTTATATCTTAGTCTACCTTTTATTATACTGATTTCATACTAATATATTAATGTTCGCCAGAAATTACTATCGGACAATCCTGGATGGATACGACAGTTAGCATCAGGCATACCATTTTCAAAAAATCTATAATTTAGATATGAATAGAATATAACATATTTCTTAAAACTATGTTTTCACCAGGGATGTCTAGAGGGGAGGTCCAGTCCGGAATACCCCCAGACATTTTGGCGGACTAAAGCTACTTTTTTCTAAATTCTAATTTGTCAGGAGAAAATTGCATCTTCAGGTCTATTTGCTTAAATACGATTGAGGAAATTCCCGAAATCTTACTTTTTCTTAAATAGAGTTTTCAAAAATAATTTTGATTCTTAAAAATTCCTGTCGACCACCCCTTCCTCTTCAACTTATTGGTAAAATGTTTACTGAATTGTTGTGTTCACATAATTCCTATGAAGTAAGAAAACACTATTTAATTTGTAACAAAAAGAATCAAAGCATCAAAATATCGTTTATAGATAATACAGCACAAGAAGATTGTTTTCTAGGATTCGAGAAATTGCAGCTGAAATAGAGAAGAAGAATAATTGTTTGGAAATAGAGAAGAGATCAACAATTATTTGATTGTGAAAAATCTTTTCCACATATTGTTGTAAATAAAAACCAATTGTTTTTTGTTGGAAATTAATTGCAATTGAGTTGAAGTCTATTAATAAGACTAATAAATAGTTTTCTCTCAATAAGCTTTTGAGTCCAATGAACCGAAGACTTAAGAGTTTAGACCAGGAGGATCATAATTATTCGGGGTTTAAATTAAATGTATTGTAATTTATTGAATTGAGAAATTGGAATAATTGAGAAATATTTTGATTGTTCAAAAAGATTATTACTGTTTTGTAAAAATATAGTTTCGCAAAATTGAACGCAAATACACATTAGAATGCGAAACGGGAATCCCTATTCCCTTCATTTTCCCTTCCCTTCCCTTCCCAATCCCTCGAGGGAATAGGAAGGGAATGGATCAAAATTTCAAGACAATTTCGCACTCTAATACACATTTCATTGAAATCCTACTAATATTTGAATACAAATCAGATCAACTCCACATCCACTCCACACTATTTGTATTAAACTTGATAACTGACTGATAATCTATTGGACATTTAAGAAAGTCTATATAAATTGGCGCAGCCATAAAATGAACACAATAGGTCTAGACCTACGATGCCTTTTTCTAGCACAGACAATGTAGGGCTTTCAACCATTGGGATTGAAAATGGGGGTTTTTTCAATTCTAAAACTTAAATTTTCAATTCAAATTCAAAATTTCAAAAAACTAGAACCAAAAGAATATGCTAGGGTGTGCAACCCATTGTAGCTATATTTACGAGGGTTTCTAAAAGTAATTTTTAACAGTGAAATGCAATAACTTATAAAGCAGTCAATACACTGTACTCTATATGATATTTTCAGTTGTAATTAAAATAACTTATTCTATATAGGAATCTATTGAAAGTAAAGAATATATGTATAAATAACTCTCACGAATGAAATTAAACTAAAAACAAAGTAATTTTTAGTGCATAATTAAACATATACATATATATTTATGATTGGATTAAGGAGATTTAGGGCAAAGAAGTTGGGGGTTTAGCAATCTCATTTGACAATAGGAACCATATTTTTATTGTCTTATGGTTTTTGAGTTATTACTTCTTGAAATATCGAGTTAAGCCAAAATTTGGTCAAAAGCCTGATTTTCAAAATTTAACTTGCCTAAATTAGCCTAATCTAACCAATTTAAGCAAATAAGACATTTATCCTGACTAATTGGCATATGCTGAAGTTAATGGGAATATTTTCAAACTTGAATATTGAATGGATACTCTGAATTTTCACATGTGAAACTCATGCAATATTCGAGTTTGAAAATATTACCTATAATAGCTTCAGAATGTACCAATTAATCAGGATAAATATCTTATTTGCTTAAATTAGTTAATTGTTCTATGTCGAAATATCATATATATGACAGCGTATAAATGCATAGAAGAGGGTGCATATATAGAGAGGTATAACAATTTACAAATTAACTAGAAAATCTCGTGAATTCATCACTTTTAACTGAAAAAATAAATACAGATTTGAATAATTGTTTGAAATAAGAGAAAATCCGTAAGGAATTATGTGTGCATAGAATTAAGCTCTACTTATCTATAGCTGGTTTTTCAAACCATCTATAGTTTAATAATTTTTAATACCCTCATTGAAAAATGTTAAGGACAGCTATAGGGAATGTGAGAATTTTAATAAAATTTGGCAAGAATAGAAACCAGAGATATGGAAGGTCAAAGAAAAAGCACCTCAGAGTTGAGATATCGCCGGAATAATCAAATCATGGTACTTTACACATCATTTTAAGAGGTCATTTTGGGTTTTTTAAAAAAATTTCAAAATTTTAGATGGGGGTCGAAAATTCATCTAATTTTATTGATAGATTAAAGCTCTTTCGAAAATGTAGGGGTACCCCAAAACCCCCCACTAAATGACTTTCTAAAATGATGTGTAAAGTACCTTTATTTGATTATTTCGAGGTTATCTCAACTCTAAGGTGCGTTTTTGGACCTCTGTGACCTTCCACATCCCTAGTAGAAACCCAAAATATAGGTATCTAAACGGGATATATTCTGGAATACCCTTAGCGTTTTTGGAAGTATATATCTATAATCTCTAAGCTAGGCACTCTCCTCAAGGCAACTTTGAAGAAAGAGGCCCTAAGATGCCTTTAAGATATTTTGTGTCAAATTAGTATTATTTCACTATTACAATGAGTTTTGTATTGAAAAAACCATTAAATAAGTTAATTTTGAGAATTTAATACATCTTTATTATATACATTGAAGAAGTAGCGGAAAAGAGACTTTTTGAAACCTCCTTCCCGCTAGATTCAGACTAGGCTCTCCCAGAAAAATACCCCGTCCTTAACATTTTGGACCTTGGACAAAGATAACAAAATAGAGATATCCGACAAAAACATTAGGAAGTATTTCGGCCTCTACCCCTCCCCTTTCTAATCTACTCTAATTTGCTAAATAGTATTTTATTCCTATATCAAGTCGAATTGTATTTTATTTTGCACAGGGATAGAGAAAGGAAGAAATCTCAGGGGAGGGGCATTTTATTTTGGCGAAGCCGGGGCGGGGGTATTCCGATCTGTGTTATCACAAATTTTGGACAGGGGCGTCCAGGAGGAAGGTATTGCGAAATCATCAAATTCTTATATTAAAAATGACGTAATATAACAGAATTTCGACTAATTCCTCAAGAATTTAGGCAAATTATGATGAATTCCGTATAAATTTGACTAAATTTACCAAAAATTTGAAAATTTGATTTTTTTAAAGAAATTCATTGAATATTCTTCAAAAAGGCGTCTTCAGCGCCGTTTTCTCAAAAGTACTATGGGGGGGGGGTATCTCGCGAGCGGCCTGGGGTGTATCCGGTTAAAATCACAGGGTGGTATTCCAGGCTGGATCCTCTTTCCCCATCCCTGATTTGGCGTATTTGTGTTTAAAAGTCCATTAGATTTTTAGTTAAAATGTTTTACTTGAAAATATACTATAGCTCTGAGTTTTTTACGAATTCGAAATTTACCCCTTCCTGTGTCAAACCTTCTATCAAGTTTTTAAATTGATCGTTTTTAAAAATAAAATTCATTTAATTATTTGTTTTCATCTTTTTTTATATAACTGTCATTAGAATATATAAATATTAAATCCCATTTGTATTGTGTATTCTATAACTGCAATACCTCTCTAACAAGGAGAGTAATCGGGAGTGCCACCTTCGATTTGGTTCAAATTTTTTTTCTGAATACCTTATTCTATATGTATGTGAATGTTGTAAAAATTTTCTGCTCAAATTGATTAGACAAAAATTTAGCACATTATGACTTATTGGAAATGCACATATTTTATACCGTTTAGTGTATGTTTTAGTCTTCAAAGCTATTTAGTCTAGTAGATTTAAAGTTTATTTTTATAAATTGTAGCAGGATAATAGTGATTAGTTAAGATATGTTTTTTAAAAATAAATACTTTTAAAAATTTCACCGGATTTGGAGTTTTGTCTGCAGACGTGTCCTCTCCATCAGAGTTTTCGTCTGAATTAGGGATGGCTAATGAACTCTAAGTGAGGGGGTATAGGAAGGGTATTTGAATCACCAAGCTTATACAAATAGAATGCTACTTTAAATCTACTAAATTAAATAGCTTTGAAGACTAAAACATACAGTAAACTGAATAAAATATATGCATTTCAATAAGTCATAATGTGCTAAATTTTTGTCTAATCAATTTGAGCAGAAAATTTTTACAACATTTACATACATATAGAATAAGGTATTCAGAAAAAAATTTGAACCAAATCGAAGGCGACGCTCCCGATTACTCTCCTTGTAAGTGCAACACATTTGCAAATACTTCCTATATTGTAGATAATACTGACTGTAAATAATAATATTGCAAAATATTTACAAACCTTTTCAGAATTAGAATCCAAAGCAGAGGTCGCTTCGTCTAAGAGAAGAATTTTCGGGTCTCTAATCAATGCTCTGGCGATTGCGATCTTTATATGCGAATAAAAATATTAATAACTTTATATAACCTTGTATAATATATATATACTATAATAACTTATTTATAACTTTTAAAATAAACGCTAAAAGTGAAGAATTTATTCCCTACTGTTTAGCCTAAGCTGTAAAAACTTGTTTATTTAAAAAAATTATTGTTTGATGACTAACAATAGGTAAGTACTATTAAATCTATACTATTAAAGTAATAAATCTAAAATTTTGTATTTATTGGCTAAAGTATAGATTGATTTTCTATTAATGACCAAAATGGTATTTAAATTAAATCAAAAGCAAAAGGTTAGTTTAAGATTGAATAATTTTTGGAATTTAAACAAAATTATTATAAATTGTCACTTACACGTTGCTTTTGACCACCAGAAAGCTGAGCTCCTTTATTTCCAACGTGAGTGTCATACCCTTGGGGTAGATCTTTAATGAATTGGTGAATATTGGCTTTGGTCGCCGCCTCCACGATCTCATCCATCCCTACGAATCGAGAATTGTCGCCGTAAGCGATGTTATCTCTAATACTCGAACTAAAAAGTATCGGTTCCTGAGATACTAAAGCCATTTGTGACCGCATCCACTGTATGTCCAAATTGTTTATATTGTGTTCGTCTAATAACTAACCAAAATTTCAAAGTCATTCAAATTATATATAAAATATTGAATTAGTTTACAATTTTTCCCTGAGAACAATCGTAAAATCTTTCCAATAACTGAATAGAAGTTGATTTTCCACATCCACTCGAACCCACCTTTGGATAAATTTAAATTAAAACAAGAGAAATAAATAAATCTTTAGTTTGTATGTATGCACATATAAATAGCTTATATAAATTAATTTCGATTATCTATTTTTAACATAAATTATATACATTTGTATAATTATAATATAGATGTCGAAGAGTTTCATAGCTGTTATTTAATTTCGATAGTCTATTGAGTTCCGATAGATTTGATAATTTGAAAACCTACCAGTGCTATTGTTTCTCCTTTAGTAGCTTTGAATGACAGGCCATTTAAAACATTCACTTCAGGTCTATTCGGATAATTAAAATGAATGCCTCGAAACGATAGGTTGCCTTTGCATTCAATCGGTTTCTCTTTTGGACAGTTGTTATTCATTTGATTTTTTGGTTTTCTATCAATTAAACGAAAAATATTTTGCGCAGATATTTTAGCCTTTTGGTAGTCTGAGGTGAATATAGCACTTTGGCCGACAACCGACGCTCCATAAAGCATTGTTTCAATTATTCTATGTATAAAATCTTAATTGTGGTATTGTTTTCCTTAATATATAATCTAAATTAGTTTTGAATTACTTGAAAAAATCACCAGATCTTATTTGACTCTGAGAAACAAGTATTCCTCCGTAGAGGAATGCGGCTGAATATGCCAACATTGGTATAGATTGAGCACAACCCAGTGCTAATCCATTCCAAAAACATCTTCGTTTAGCAGACCTAAAATTATATACAAATTAACAATAAATTAAATCTTTCAAAATATATTCATTAATTTAGACAATTATTTCAAATCTTGGAATTGCAGTTTAATTCTATACTTAACAACAATAATGTTTAGTTTTAGTTTATTTACTCTAAAAAATGAAATGATAAGACATGTCAACATTTTGAGATATTAAGCCTAACTGTAGGAGAATTATTATAACAGATATATGATGTTTTTTGTGTCGGATACTTTTCAAATCTGAAGAGTATCTTGATAAGTTATTTGACTCGAAATTTCTAAACAGCATTTTTGAAACATAATAGAATTAGAGGCGAAATAATTCAAGTTGGTCAAATTCAATTTTTCACCTAATTTATATACATTTTGTTTTAGTTAAGGATCAGAATATTTCTAAATTCTATACTTATTTATATTTCAATTCCTTATTAAATAATTACTTTATTTTTTCTTCTAATACTTGAGTATATTTGTGAAGAAAATACTTTTGTTGATTGAGTGAAACTACTGTTCGAATACCACTAATAGCTTCGATGGCTATCTTTGAGGCTTTTTCTGTGGCCTCTTTATCACTGGTTGAATGAGTTGCGACAATATATGTCGATATAATGAACGACATTATTATGAATGGCATAAACGCGAGCGTAACTAAACTTAGTTTCCAATTGAATATAAACCCAAATATAGCGGAGGCCAAGAATGTGGAAATAGCGGAACTGATTACTGACATTCGAGAACCTGAGGCCTAAGTAGTGAAGCAAACAATTTATAAAAATTTAAAAATTATTGAATTAATTGAATGCCCACCCCCTGGATATTTGCCGCATCAGATGATAATCTGGAACATAGAGAACCGGTACTATTTTCGCTTCTATCAAACCAACTGATCTCTTGTCTCAATACAGAACTGAACGCCATTTTTCTTAATTTCATTGTTAGTCTTTCAGTTGCGATACCAAACATTGAGATCTGAGAGTAATTTGAAATAAATCTTTGAGATAAACGCACTTTACTATTAAACAGGGGCAGCCAAGGGGGTTTATACTTCATGACTTGGTTAGCCTAAGCAATTTTTAGAAATTTGAACCGTACAGTAATGTCCCTGTGTATATTATGTTCAATATTATACTTCCCTGATCTTTGAGAAAATTATTTTGCAAAATATTCTTTCCTATACCTCCTTTCTGGGCACAGCTTGGCTACCCGTGCTATTAAATGAATGAATACATTACCTGTAGAATTGAAGTGAGAGCTGTGGCCACCGCTAGAACCACAAAATAAAGGGCATATTTAATAGATTCACTCATAAGAATATTGTGTTCAGAATATGAAGCGAACACTTCCACTAATGAGCCGAAGATGTAGGCATAGGCGGGGATTACCAGACCAAACAGGGCTGAGTTCAATAAACCTATCAATACGTAAGTCTTGTCAATGAATAATAAGCGCAAAATTCTCATTTGAGAAAACTCTTTCCCAATTTCTTCTTCAGATTCAACGGATTGATTGAGTTCTTTGCCTAACAGTGAGTTGGGATCTGAGCTCATAGTTGTCGAGCGTTTAAATATTTCTTTTTCGTAAACTGTTTTCTCAAATTCCTCGTCATTTTTTGGTTGACTTTTTTGTGAATTAACTAATCTATAATACGAGCCCTTCGTTGCCATTAGTTGTGAATGAGTGCCGCTTTCAATGACTGTGCCGTTCTCTATGAAAATAATTCGGTCGGAATTTATAATAGTAGACAATCGGTGGGCGATTATAATAGTGGTTCGGCCTCTGCTCGCTCTGTCCAAAGCCGTCTGAACTAATTGTTCACTTTGCAAGTCCAGCGCCGATGTGGCCTCATCTAAGAGTAATAGTTTCGGTTTTGAGATCAATGCTCTGGCGATTGCGATCTTTACGGAGCAATTAAACAGATTTATTGTACAAATAATTCTTTACAATTATTTTCAGTGAATTTAGAGGGGTATCACTGAAATGGCAGTTTTAGCAGAATTGCTGTCATTTCTGTTCTGGTTAATATTTTTTCAATCTGGTTTCTTTATTTCATCAAGCTATATGTCCTTCATATTTATGCAAATTTTCAATAATGTGAGCTTAGTAGTTTAGCTATGTAAGGTTGACGAACACGGGTACATCGTTTGGTGTTATAATGTCAATAATAAAAGATAAGAATTATTGCACACATAGTCATAGGAATAATACTGAACTATAGTCTAATAATGTTAATAATGAGTCGGATAAGGAATAGTCATCTGATAAGAAGTGGCCAAACGATGTACCCGTGTCCCGTGTACCCCTCTCCCGTGTACATAGCTAAACTACTAAGCTCACATTATTGTGTATTGCATAAATATGAAGGACATATAGCTTAATGAAATAAAGAAATCAGCTTGAAAAATATTAACTAGAACAGAAATGATAGCAATTGTGCTAAACCTGCTATTTCAGTGACACCCAATTTAGAGATAAAGTATATAAAGTGAATCTGAAAAATATGTGATAATTAGTAAAAAAATTTATTTTAAAAAGCTAACCCTTTGCTTTTGCCCTCCAGAGAGTTGGGCGCCTCTGTCCCCCACATATGTATCATATTTTTGTGGCAATTTTTCTATGAATTCATGACAATTAGCTTCAATGGCAGCCCTTTCTATATCGATAGGTGAAATGGTGTCCTGTTTTGAACCCAAACATATATTCTCGGCTATGGTAGTGTCGAATAGGACCGGCTCCTGACCCACAACACCTATTTGTTGTCTAATCCACTCAACATTCAAATCCTTAATATTCGTGCCGTCAATCAAAATTTCACCACTTTGTGTGTCATAAAACCGTTGAATCAATTGAACAATAGTAGACTTACCACAACCCGACGGTCCGACCAGAGCTACTGTTTCACCCGATTTTATTTTTAAATTAAAGTCATTTAATACCTGAACCCCAGGTCTCAACGGATAACTGAATCTAATATTTTTGAACTCAACATTTGTCTCGAGATTCTTGAGTTTTTCACCACTTTTGGCTGATATATCAATAAGTGGTTTACTGGCGATTATGTCGAATACAGTTCCAGCTGTTCCTCTGGCCATCTGAATGGCCTCCAAGTGCGGCGCCAGATAACCCAGATTCCAACCACAACCAGTCACTGTCCAGAAGACAATGACAACTTTGCCGATTGTATAGAGATTGTCGCCGTTTTCTTCTGATCGTATTACAAGTTTGACTCCGTACCAAATTCCCAGTGCAAAACCACAATACAAGCAGAACCACATCAGACCAGTTCCTAAACCGGTCAAAAAATTTCTTTTGATACCGCTTTTCATCGCCGGATATAAATTCTTTTCATATCTTTCAATCTCTTTTGATTCGCCGCCAAAAGAGAAAACAGTTCTAATGGCAGATATCACTTCCTCAGCAACTATACCGGCGCCGGCATATGATTCGGTTTCCTTGCGGGCAAATGTAGCTTGCACCTATTGGTTTAAATTGAGGTATGAACTGATTGATTAAAAATGATATATAATTAGGTAATTAATTGCAAACCTTAGACATAACACCAGTAGAAGCGGCCAAAAGTGGTGCCATCGCTAACACCACAAAAGTTAATTCCCAGCCATAGATGAATGAAACGATTAGATTAGAGACCGCACATGAAGTATGATATATAGCAAAACCTAATTTCTCTCCGATTCCATCTTCGATTCGCTTGAGATCACTGTAAGTATTGATTTATAGAATAGATTTCAGTAAACATTTGTAAATAATAAACAGATTATTAATTGTTAGATACGCTGTGACTCGGGATGCAAAATCACCAATAGATCGGGAGTCAAACCACGATATTTCCTGTTTGAGCACTGAATTAAAATATTTTACACGAATTGTATGGATTTGATTAGTGGCCGCTCTTGAGAAACAGGCGATAAATATGAAGTTTGTGAACAGAAATAAGAATGCAATCACTAATAGAGATCCACTCAAAAGATATGTCTTATTCATAAACTTGTTTAATGTCATATCGGAAGTGATGTTATGTTCTCTATTGTACTCATATTCAACAAACGTATCGGTTATGTCCCCAAAAAGGACAGTCATAACTGGCCAACTGATTCCCCCCAATAGTGAACCAATAGTTCCGAAAAATATCAATAACTTATCGGAATTGGAGGCAAATTTCATCTAAATATAACATTTAAAGTATAATTATCTCTAATCTAAATATTAAATCATAAAACACTTTAATCACTCACCAAATGAAACAATGAGATAGAATTTGCATTTGGATTGTCTTTTTTGACATTTCTATTTAAAAAATATTTTCAAGTTATTTAAATGCTTGGGTCTGTGTTTGCACTTACACTTTATATGAAGAACTCTTTACTGTCATTGTCTTTTGTATTTGACTAAACTAAAGTGATAGTTGGAAATAATGAGATAATAAAATTTTAAAACTACTTAAGTATTATAACTTTTGATACTTTTAATGCGAATACAAGAAGATTATTCAATAATTATATAATGAATGAATGAATTTAAATTTTTTTGAAATAATTCATTTTGGACACAATCAGGTGTTATAAGTTCTAATAAATAGGTAACGAAAGTACACTTCATCTCATATAATAAAAAGAAATTGTAGACACGAAGAAATTTTGTTTAGTTAAATAGCCGCAATCTAAGTTTATGATTATTATACTCATTAAATGGTTAGATCGAAATCTTCTTTATATCAAATAAACTATGATTCTTATAATCAGTGATGCTCTCCATTTGAATTTAGCGCTCATTCTTGATTCCACATCCTTTATTGCCATAAAAGTAAAGGTGTTTACGATTTGAAATATTGAAATAAAAAGTTACTTAAAATCCAAAAAATTCCCTAAAATTGCAATACATTTATTAGACATTAATTCTTATAATATTTGGTTTGATTAGAAATCAAATAAATTATAATTAAATTAATATATCATTTCTTTGGCTATCATTAGACATTAATTCTCATAATATTTGGTTTAATTTGATAATGAAATTTAAAATAAAATAAATTACATTAATATTTT
>JAQFXN010001086.1:0-16726 GCA_034693365.1 Liacarus xylariae
CAAGGATTTGTCAAGGTTTTATTTAAATGATTTTTGTATTTGTACAGGTCTTAATAAAAATAATCTGGTCACTCTATGAATGAGTGAATTGAATGGCATCTGATTTATGACTTGAGATGGATATATTTCAATTTTATATATATTTAATTATTATTTTTAATCGTTTTCGTGCCAAAACTGCACAAAACTATTTTTGACAAATTTAAAACAGTCAAACATTTAGTATTAATAGTTTGAAGTGAAGTTCTTTAATAAAAGGTTGTTTAAAACTAGAATCCATTAAATTTTATCAAATAATTTGACATTTGTTTAATATAAAGTTCATTAATTCGATGCATAACTCTTATGTCAGAGATGGCAAAGAAGGCCAGAGGTATAGATAAAAATATTCTGATATATTGTGATTAAACTACAATACCAATTCAGCTAGAAGCTTGTTTATATTAAAAATTTGTGCTCAGGGCTTAAATTTCTCCCAAAAACACTATTTCGGAGATCTCTAACATAAAATCTCTAAAATAGTATTCTGTTTAATTATAATATTTCCGGAGAATTCTACGTAGAATAGCATATTATAACCTGGCATGTTACCTTTTCTGATTTAATCGAAATTTTTCCATTTCTGATGTAAGGAATTAAATAAATTAATTATTAAACAATAAATTTATTTATTCAATATTTAAGTACAGATTCAATAATAATAATAGATTTAAGTACATTAAACACAAATATTGCCGAAACGGACCGCACAGGGAATGCGGTTCTATTATTAACAATTATTATTTCCATTCAATTTCTACTACAACTTAATTACACTTTCGTTCAATATTTACAATAAATTATATACAATTAAAACTATTCCATAATTACTCTCTTATTATAACTTTGCATATCGTATAAAAATTTGATCCAAAAAATGGGATTTTGAATAAAACAAATCCAAAATTAGCTCAGAATATTATATAATATAATCTTTTAAAATAAGTTGAGCACTGGCTGTGATTGTGTTCAAAAAATTAATTATTTTCACTAATTCTCATGTCTTTTCTTTAAATTTTGAATAGTATTTCATTTTTTTAAACATTTAAAGGCTTAAAAAATATATAAGAATTTAGATTTAAAAATAAAGTTCAAATAAGTAATAAAATAATGGATTGGATTTCATAAATATTTTCAAATGACATGAAAAGTGGCGAAAATGCTCTCAAAATGTATATAAAGTGATTCGAGAGTACGAGTAATTTGAGTACACATTACAACAGGGATGTGATGGCCATTACGGCAACAATCAATTAAATATACATTTGTTTTGATCACATGTTATGTTAAACGAGAAAATTAATGAATTTTACGAAATGAATCTTCAAATGATTTGAATGAATAAATTTTTTAGTTTCAATTAAAATGTTTGAAAAATTGCTCAAATCTTGAATCAATTCATTTATAAGAATTTTAATTCTTAACGAGTGATAAATATATTTGGGGTTAAAAATTAGATCATTAAAAATAATTGGACACAACATTCGTTTCTCCCATCAATAGCTATAGATAAAGATAAAGATAGTAAGGGCATTAGAATATTTGGTCAATTCCTTCTGCCCATTGGATACTTTAATGAATTGTCAAGATTTCAACGAAGAACGCCTTTTTAAGGACTTTAGTTTTTTTAATGCAATAAATTTTTAAAAATACAACAAATCCTTGTTTACCTCTCTTTAATTTATAATTATATAGTATTAAAATCAATGGATTGTTTGGGAAAAACATTTTCATATAATAGCTGTATTCAAATATTTCGATTAAGTAGTTTCAAGAAAATAAATGATTCACTGATTCACGATTTGAGCACATTTTTCATTATTCTTAAAGAGAAAAATGAAATCATTTCAGAATTTGTTTTATGAAAATATAATTAAAATATTGAGAAACTGAAGGCCATCAACACCTGCTAGATATGTACTAAACTGTACCCTAATTTGGTTAAAATAGAGAACTCAATCATAAAAGAAGCAATAAATGCATTTAAAATAATAACAATAGCTTTAAATTACAAACAAATTTTGTTCGCATTTGATATAAAACAATATAAGTTTAGCGATAATTAATAATAATATACTAAGAGATGGTTATAATTAAAATGTGATTAAAAACTTGTTGGCTTTGAAATTAAATATTTTTTCATTTAAATTGAAATAAATATTATTAATAATGAGTTTTTCTATTTAAACAAATTAAGTTTTCGATTGAAATAAATGGTCCGAAAAATGAGAGAAAATAGAAAACAATATCAGAAAATATAGAGAAAACAATTATTTAGTGGTAATAATCAAAATTAGTTTGACTTTTCATCTATTCATCACAGCGTTTATCAATATTTGAAACAATATATGAGAATTCAAGTCAATGGCTGTCTATTCCTTATATAACTGTTCGATATATTGTTCGAGAAATAGTGAACAATCAGTCATTGGTTTTGCAAATAATAAAAAATATAAACATTTTTTTAGAGAAAGTTATTATGAAATGAAGAATCGAATGGAGTGAACGAGTCTATTGAGAGATCAATAATATTCCGAACATAACTGAAAAATTAGTTGATTTGGTGTTAAATTAACTATTGGTTCGACTCTTTCACCGATACATCAGAGCTATCGTTAATATTGTTATTGATTTGCAAACTATTGGTATTATTAATCGATTGAGTGGTTTGTGCTGACGGACTGATCAGAGGAGTGGCCGATTCAGACCATCTGCGAATCACTGAACTGTCTTTAGTCTGTGCTTCTAATTTGCTTTTAGTTTGAGCACCGGTTGCAGAATCCAGACTATGACTAGAAAGTAGATTAGAACCGACCACAGAGTCACTGCTCGGACAGGCATTTGATTCAGTCTTTCTTTGACGCAAAGGATTTTTAAATCCTTCCAAAAAAGTTCGCTTTGATTTGGAAGGACTGGACTGTTGTTTATGTGAATTAGAGGGCGGTTTGTCAGACGACGGACACGAATACTTGCGATTCGATGAGTTAACATCAGGTGATGTACTGCTGACCGGAGATGTCTGGCCATCACTAATACTGCTCTCATTAACACGTGTTTCGCACTCATTATTAACGGTAAGAAAGCCTTTGGTCTTATTTTTGTTCGTTTGACGCATTGATTTTGAAGTGACAGTTGAGCCCAACTGTTGTTCTTTTGTCGACGCCTTTGCGTTCTTCTCCCGATGAACAGCTGCCGGATGTGAGAGTGTCTTCCGAAGAGATGGATTCCAAAGAGAGCCCAACTCTGGAGCAGAACTTTTGAGATAAAAATTTGTTTTTGAATTGGAATTCAATATTAAAATAAAGACTAAAAAACTTACACTTCTTTTGTCAGTTCTTTTTGATAAGCAATGGGTGACTGAAGTGCTCTCAAAAAGTCTAATTGTGTGTCGAGAATGGCTCTGATGTTTGACACCCACTCATCCCTCACCTCTTTGCTCGATCCCTGACATAAAAAAGCGACCCCTTCTTGTTGGGGGTCTTTAGACCGCAGAACAAATTTTGTTGGGTCCGAGTCGTCCACTTTGTCGATGAGAGACATTTTGTTGACCTGTAAGTGGTTTTTATAGATATACATCGGATTTGAAAACTGAGTCTTTGGTCCGACTGATTCACTAAAAATGATCATTTGTTCAAAAAGGAAGACTTGTCTCTCTTTCAGTTTGATTGAGCCAATACTTGAGTTACTAATACTACTACCAGTGCTACCAACGGCTCCCAAATCGCCGATCAGAAGCAGTCCCTGTTGTAAAAGGTTTCCCTGAGCTGTGATTTTGCCGTCGAAGTGCTGTAGTCTTCCGACGCACATCATGTCATTGGCCGCTTTGGGCACGATATGCATTATATGGACCGCTTTCCGCAAGTCTTCGGCCTCTTTGGCCAGACCTGCCTTCTCTGTACATTTCAACATATCTCGCAATAATAGCTGGTATTTCATAATCCTCTGAACGGGTTTAATGAGTAGATCAGGTAATTG
Source organism: Liacarus xylariae (assembly GCA_034693365.1). Taxonomy (NCBI): domain Eukaryota; kingdom Metazoa; phylum Arthropoda; class Arachnida; order Sarcoptiformes; family Liacaridae; genus Liacarus; species Liacarus xylariae. The sequence goes on from JAQFXN010001086.1 coordinate 4,015, forward strand.
TAATTTATGACCCAATTTCTGACGCATTTCCTAAATTCAAAGATTTTAATAAATATATAATTAATTAACTCTTTTTTCAGTACAAAAATGGAAAAAATTCAACGACTATTCTAAACGATATCTCGAAGTCAACCACAATATAAACACTATTATAATTGACTGTTTGTAGTGAAGAGATAGTTATTCTCTAATTGAATCGAATAATGCATTTGTTTATACAGTACTTCAGGACTGGTTTGTTAAAATATTTAACTTTGAAATATTAAATGTGAAACTTCTGTCACAACACTTGTATTTAATGTTTTATTTTTAAAAATATTGCAAATCTTTAAAAGTATTCATTAATTACCTCAAAATACGTGTCCATATATTCTGAGACTATGTATTCAGATTTAGGTTTATTCTGACAGTAGACGACATACATGTTTAGCCTTCGCTCATATCTCCTGAACAGAAGGCCCAGCCTTTCCGGTTCTTCTAAACATTTTTCTATTTCTGCCAAAAATGAACTGTTTTTTGAGAAAAATAAACATTAAATAGATTTGTCATAAATGAAAGAAATCGAGACTAAAAACACTGACTCTCTGTGCCACTCATATATGGCCTCAATATTTCCAAATATGATTTTGTCCCTTCCGTTCTTTAAGTCTTCGGGAACAGGAATATCCGATTCATTTCTCATTTGTTCGAGATATCCGTCGACCACAAGACCTAAATTGAAGACATAATCTCTTTCTGTGTCAACCAATTCTTGTAAAATAAATTTCCGTTTGGCCAATGCCTTCTCCCGTTCAGATTCTTCAGTAACTGAGTTATCAGTTTCGTCACACATTTCATCGACTGTCGAATCGTTTTCTTCTTTACTTTCGATTAAGTCTTTATTTACGTTCTCTTCAGTTGAAAATTCTTCACTACTTTCCTAAAAAAGCATTCATTTTATTAGACAATAGAAAGCAAAACATTTGTATTAATACTGAATCTCAACAAACCGTTTGTATTTTGACAATCAGTTCTAAATCAGAAGTTTCCAAATCTACTGATGAAATCATGTTTTCTATCTATAGATTTGTTTACAAATTGTTAGTTATATTAATAATAAACTCAAAGACATTTACAGCAAATGTTAATTTAGATTAATTACTAATAAGTTTTGCTAAAAATAATTAATGTTTTTATTCTTACATTTTTAGTGAGACTGGAATTAGTGGTGTTGGAGGACAGGGAGGCGACGGCTGGATAGCTATGCGCTTGAATTTTCATGGGTGGCGGCAATTCAACATCTGTCACATCTCCGTCTTCTTCAGTGACATTAGTCACACATCCATTCAAATCAAGTGATTTAGAGGTTTGTGCGACCAGTGATGGCGTCGTCGGTAATGAAACAGAACTCAATTTACCAAAACTCAGACTCTCCTCTGTTTTGTGCAATGTTTTACTATTCGCTTCTTCTTTACTATTATTTGTCTAAAAATATAAAATCCATTCTTTAGTTCAATATTTGTTTAATTAAATTATTAAATCTCATGCCTTCCAAGAAGTGACTGAAAGTGAAGACTTTTTGCCCCCGGATTTCGGGGACTCATTACTAGTATTGGAGTTTTTATCCAATTTGCCTGAACTTAATTTTCTAACTGGATTTGTGAGCCATTTCTTGAAAGTTCCCCTCCGTTTAGTCGAACCACTGCTTTCACTGCTAAATGAAGGACTCGACTCATTGCAAACGGTTGTGACGTCTAAACCGATTAAAAATAAGTTTTAAAATAAGAAAATAGTTTCTAAAAAAATAATTTTAATGAATATTTTACTAAAATTACTTAAATTAGTCAATATATCAAACAATTCTTAAAATTAAATTTTCAAAACTATTCCATTGAATGCAATCAATTAATTAATTCAATATATTTAAACAGAATTATTGAAAACACAAAAATGTGATGATTTTATAGAAATTAAATGTAAATAATTGATGAATTGGTAATAATTATTGTTTTTTAATTCTTGTCTAAAGTGTAATCAAATAAATGATTGGGAAAACTGCGGTGAAGTGTCATTTAGGGTGAATAGTGAATGAATGTATGGAAAAATCGATGCGTTTCTACATTTCAATGAAATTGAGTTGAAATGAATACTTAATTCAATGGATTAGATCTAAATTTATTGATTCAAATATAACAATAATCGACAAATGGAATAATTAATACCTTTAAGTCGAGAGATATCGATATCAAGAGTTTCAGTGACATTATGCGTGTGGTTATGCCTGTTATGCCTGGAGTGGCACATCTGAATAGGACAGCAGAACATTCGGCTCACAAACACACACACAATGTTGTTAACTAATTATGTTAGCATTTTTGACTCTATTCTCATATAATCATTAAAATATAGTATAAACTAATGTTTTTGTTTAGACAATCATTTGAGACACTCATTGCTCTACCGGTTATTAAAATAATATCTTTTAATGGCAAAAATGGCTGACCCATAGACTATAATCTTCTAAACACTACACTAATGCTTCACAATGTCGACGACTCCACCACTGCCACACTCTATGCTTCTCTCTCTCGCATCTCTACAGTTCCCTTTGCACAGAGATATACTCTAATACTGACTATCACTCGATGCTAACCAATACTTCTCTACAAATCTCTATGCATTGCAATATATGTCTGTGTTCTGCAGTTAAATAGTGGCACAGAAGCCAAGAGGGCGACAAAGTTTGCAACACTACTGCATCAGTACTCATAACTATTTAAATATGAACACAAAACTGCTTTTGGCTCCGATTCTAACTTCTCTACTATTTTATTGCTTATTATTATTTTAGTTTTAATATTTTTAGTCTATTATCAAATAAATAAAATAAACAAATGCTTTCCAAATGACAACTGAATAATCAAAAATATTTCATTTAGACTCAAATATTGTTTAAATATTTAATTTAAGCCCCAGAAAAATGTGTTTTACTGTTAGACTTTATAGTTTTGAACAAATAATTATAGAATTTATTTCTAATCAATACAACCATACCTTCCACTTCCATCGATGCAGACTTGGAGGAGAAAGCAGCCGGTCTTGAAGGGAACCGAAGACAATAAAGTGGAACAATGCCTTCGGTTTGTGAACAATTGGGAACTGAGTCTTGTGTGGAACCGGAACTGCTTATGACTCGAACCAAACAGAATTCTGGTAAAGAGGGAAGATTGCAGTCAACAATTTCCACCTGTTGTCCAGTGCGCACAGATATGAATGGGCCGATTGTTGTTTGAGGCAGATATGACACATTCTTGTCCGGGTTAAAATCCTCAATCACCCAGGTCACGTCTGGAGCCCCCTATAATCAAAAATAAAGTTAATTTCAAAAAGTATTCATCAATTTCTGATATCTGCCAAACCATATAATATATGTTTCGCTAATAAACGCTATCATTGAATGGCTTATTAAGTTTGAAAGAAAAACATTATTAAATAAATCAAATAAAACACATATAAAATAAATATTTGTCCAAAAAATTCTTTTCTTCTACTCTTTTTCTCTATTTCATTCATTTCGAAATATTAAATAAAATTTTATTTAAGAAATGGTTTATTTTTATTCGACTACTTTTAAGAAAGCATTTAAGAAAACAATTCTAAAATCATTAATAAAGAGAAACAATTCATCAGATTATTGGATAAAAGAGTTTTGTATAGAAAATACTCTATTTATTGTCAATATATCGACAAAAATGAATAGAAATTTTAGACTAAAAGAGATTTATTGCGATTAAATCCAATGAGTTATATAATATATTGTAGTTTAATGCAGTCATTATTATAAGAAATCAATGATTGCATTAGACGAGACTATAACTATCGTACTTAGGAATCGATTAAACATTGGGTGCGGAAAATCATTTGTGGCTCTAATTGATTCCATTATTGATAAAATAGTAATTTTAGATAAAAATCTCTCACATAAATTACTTTTTTGCAGTAATAGTAGTTTTAATCGAATCGATTGTTATATAATATGGAGAGTAAGATATTTCATCAATACTTATGAAAATTGTTTCTCTAAATACTATATATGATCAGCTCAGTGCAGAAAAGTCAGTTTGCAAATAGCTCCACAATGAAAAGTTTTATAAAATTTCTCTTCAAATAAAAAAAAATTTTGTTTTATAAAATTAGCAATTAATAATAACTTATTTTCTTTATTTAAATTATGTTTTCAAACTCTAATTATTTGTTAATGTCTATATAATTTACAAAAAATTTAAGTAAAACATAAATATCACTAAAATATGAGAACCGACCTTTCTGCACCAAACGGCTCATATATTTATTAGAGATCATAGCAATAGAGACAAACTGATATAAACACTTTACAATTTATTTCTGCACACATACACTTAAGAGAATTCCTAATCGAGAGGCGAGATTAGGTTAGACTTCACTGCATAATGTATTTCGTATGGACTGTAATGTAAGATAAGCTGACTTACAGACAGAAATCTCGATTAGGTTTACTCTTAACTCTATTTAAAATTTCATATTGGTATAATTTGTTAACTTGCTAAATACACAGCCTTTATTGTTTAAAATTGCACAAATTTGGATCACCTGTTTTAAACTAAATATACTGTATATGTACTGAACATCTTTTTTGGACTCTATATTAAATAAAACTATTTATATATTTTGTTGAATCTGTAACATAAGTTAAAGTTTTAACTTAAACCAAATCATCACTTGATTACATCTCAAAGCACTTCAAGCCATACTAATGAAAACAGGGATAGGGAATGGCGGACAACTTGGAATACCTCTTGATTTTTGCCGATATCACCTTAGGCCGCTCGAGAGACAACCTCCCCCCCGTATAGTAATATTGAGAATAGGTGAGCTGAAGGAGCCCCGTATAGAATAGCACCTTCGGCTCACCTATTCTTGGGAAAACAACAGAAGTTTATCTGTTTAAAAAAAGCAATTTAAATAAAAATTAAGTCATGTCTACTAACTGGGCAGAAATCTTATTATTTTTGATGAGATTTTAGACAGAATTTTACAGAATATTAAAAAGCGACGCCTTCGACTCTGTTTTTCAACATTTGTAGGGAGATGATATCTCAATATTTTTCGTTTTTGCACGTTTTTGCATATTCTTTTCATCACCTAGGCTTGTTTTTGCTATACCCTTCATTGGTCATCCATATTTAATTCTGTAGTGAGTAATACAAACAATTTATTTTAAAATGATTTTTTTGAACCAGAAATGACCAAGGGAAGATTTAAGCCAATAAAATGAATCTTTGATAATCTCATTAGAAATTTTTTAAGTACTCAAACGAAATTTTAGCAAATCATTCTTTTAAATGTATAAATTTTTGAAAGTAACATATTTAGAAACCGTCTTTTAGAAAATATATGCACATACACAATTTTATTCTTTAATTAATATAGAATTCCAGTATTTTCAATTCTATTATTTTTATTCGCTCATAATTGCCGAGTTACGTTCAATTGGATTATCATATTGTCCTTTTATGCTAAAAACAAAATATTAGATATTTATTCATCATTTTTGGTCTCCTTTAATATTTTATGTAATATCGGATATAATCACAATCGGTTATAATCACCTGATTTGCTCTGCACCAACGATGTGATTATAAGCGGGTCATAATGTATTTTTAAAGAAGTGAAAGCAATCAAGGTTTGTCCACTTCTACTACAGTGGCTACTTCTCTAACAGGTATACATATCTTTTCTTTCCTCATACAGTATGTGGACATTAATTATGCTGTGCCTCTAAAAATTAATGTTTAAATCACAAAACTATTTTTTAGAAAGATCACACTTTTGGAAAAAAATAGGACTTATATTACTTTACAAAAGAAGTAATCTTACGAAAAAACTTTTATCATTGGTTTTGTCTGCTTTATGAAAGTAGTACTGTATATTGGATTACATATACAACAGTACATAAGGTTTTATATAATCTGTTTTCATACATTGTCACTAACTTTATTATATTTACATTTTAGCTCTTATTTGTTTAGTTCAATATAATTTCAATATTTGTTTTTTAATTTTCATTTACAGCAAGTATTCACTGAATTATGTGTTGAAATAAGAAAACCAGTTTTTAAATACTGTTAAAGATATCAATAATTAATATTTCAATTGCTGTAAATTTATACCAGGGATGTGGAAGGTCCAAAATGGGGTGTCAATGCAGGGGCTATTTTGGTTTTTCTTCTACTTTTTTCCTCAAAGTCTAGGGGTAAAGCCATACACGTAGGCTGACCATTATATGGGGTGACTGCTTTACCACAGCCATACACGTAATGTTAACCATAAAAAAATTTTAGGGGGGGGGTATTCAGAGCTAGACCTCCTTTCCACAACCCTGATTTATACTTTTACTGGTAAACTTAAAGATGCGTAAGAATTTTAAACAATAATAGAATTTTCTGACCTAGTTCGAAATTTAAAAATTAACTTTTAAATAATTTAGTGATATTACTCGAAAAATATAAGCAAGCTAAATATTTATAAAACTTTATTCACAGATTTTTAAAACGAATATTATATGAATATAATATAAAATTATTAATATTAAAATGAATATATTAATGCACTGCACTCTATATCAATTATTTAATACACCTTCTTCTAGTTTTATCGAATTTTTCCTAATTTAATATTTAGTAAATATTAACCTTGGTCAACAAAAAATGTCTACATTTAAAGCCAACACTTTATACAGACATCAGAAAGGGGTTAATCGGACGGTTCGTATAAATAAAGGTATTCGCTTAATATAATATTTACATTAGAGAGTAGAGTGCATTCAGATATAGAAAGTGGAACTGATATTATTTTTTAAAAAAGATACTTCGATACATACCATCATCTTTACAATGAATCGATTTTATAAGCATAAGAGCAACAAATGAAAATATGAGAGTTTTCATTATCACTTCTATCACTAATTTATTGTTTTATTTTGCAAAATGACTTCAATGAACGAAAACTTTCGTTAATTCTAAAAAGTTTTTATACAAAAAGAACAAAAAATTTATATTTCATTTCCACATATTTAATGAATATTCAGTTTGAATGAAAGTTTTTGTTTATTAACTAAAGAACAATATTAAGTAAAAAGTACTGTGAATTTGATTTCATGAAACTTATGTTCTATTTGTGACAAATGACAGAACTATAATAATTTAACATTGATTTTGAATTGTGGGGACGAGTGGTTTCAGAGCCAGAACAACATGAAGTGAACAACTCCTGAGTAGCAGTTAAGTCAGTAAACTGTTTAATCGATGTGCACAGCAGTGGTATGAGTGAAACGAGGATTGAAAGGCGACTCAAAGCAGAGCTGATTCATTCATAGAGTGAAACTCCCTTTTATATGGAACTGAAGATGTGTTTTGCGCAGAGGAAACACACCAAATGAATGGCACCGATGCTAATATGAAGATAGCTTACCATCACTCGCGACCATCTTTTCGGTATTACGAATCAATCGATTCCTCATAAAAACTCAAATCAAACATTTGTTTTCTATGTTTTAAATCATTTTATTTTGGATTTCTTAAAAACCAGTTTGCGATTCAATTAAACCCTTATTGTAAACGCAGACAATTCTTTTTCATCAATCAATAAATTAGTCATCAAAATGAAAAGAAATTCTATCAATACTTAATTATTTCCTATTTTTTCAGTCATTTTATTTTTTCTAACTTTTAGTTTAATAGAAAAAATATTATTAAACATAATTTCAATTTATTTAAAAAAAGATTAGATAAAAAAAATTTGAAGCAAGTAATCGATTAATTTATGGAAAGTTAATGTGCAAAGCATTATATAATATGTTTGAATAGTGTTTGCGTCGCTCTGTTGGGCACAAATAGTATTGTGAAAGTTTGTCTGAGCTAAGAGTTGGATCACTTAAATACTAGGGATGGCTATGTTAGGGGAAGGTATATGAGAAGTATTCTCTCTCTTTAATTCTTTTTTGGTTAATAGTCAAAGAAAATTCCTTACTTTCTTGAGATTTCTGTTTCTTTAATACAAACTATTGTGTTGAGCATTCATAAGTTGTTTAGTTGAATTATTATTTTCAATCTTATAAGTTATAGCATTCTAAAAATAATCTAGCTACATGTTTTCTATGTTGACAGAGATCTATTTACAATAACAAATAAGCTCTCATATTTAATATTTCAAAATTCATAATTTTAAATCATTTTTGTTATCACTAAATCCATAGATGGGAGATCAGAGTGGAGGGGAAATCATCGGATTTAAATGACAAAGGGGTATTATGGATAAGAGAAATTTTGGAATTTAGGAGTTTGATCAATGACATTTCATAGAGGGTATAAAATGACACAATATTCCACTTGAAACTATATTTTTATTTAACAAATTTAAACACTTGAGCCATGAATCTATCCTAAATGTCACATGTTGAAACTAGTGGTAATATTTTCAAACTCGAATATTCAATTATATTCTTGATTTTCACATTATCTCGAAAATAATTGAATATTCGAGTTTGAAAATATTACCACTAGTTTCAACATGTGACATTTAGGATAGATTCATGGCTCAAGTGTTTAAATTTGTTAGTTAATTTTATCTCGAATTTTCATATTAGTGGAGAGTGCATATACGTTTACATACGAGCAGATATACGTTAGGAACAAGGTAAGCAAATTTTTTAATTTACCAAAAAATCTCATTAACTAAAAGCCAAACCTAACTTAAGAATATCTTTACCTTATATGTAGCCCACAAAAAAATTTTCAGATTTTTGAGATTGGGGGGCGGGGGTTAAATTAATTTTTGAAAATGTGACTATTGGCCAATTTTACCAGTAAACGAAATTTTCAAAAATTCATATCTCGAAAACCATAATAGATAAAAATATAGTTTCAAGTGGAATATTGTGTTAATTTATACCCTCTATGAAATGAGATTGATCAATCTCCAAAATTCCAAAATTTTTCTTATCCATAATACCCCTTTATCATTTAATAATAAATATATTTTCTCCTAATTTATATCATTAATAACTTATACTGAACAAATGTAATTGTATATTATTTTTTCAGGTATAGATAATTATAATTCAAGTTTTAATTTAAAGTAATTATTGGTTCTGAAATATATTTAATTGAATATTCAGATATATTTTATGCAATCTATTTGTCATTAAGAAAATATGGAAATGCAAATCATATTAATTTATATATCATTACAACACATGACTGAAGAGTTAATGGAATTGAGTGCAATTTTAGCAAGCAAACTACAAAAATCTTCAAATACAATTAATTAATTCTCTTTTATGAATTATTTTGAATGAATTAATGGAATCAATGGGAAAATTAAACATAAAGATATCAACTTACAGGATAAACTTGTTGGATTTTAAAAATTTACTTATATTAAAATTCTACGTCCATTTGAATGCAATATATTTTTTGCTTCGATAATTTATCAATGGTGTGGACATGGCTTCCGAAGTATCGAATATAGATAATTACGAAGATTATTGTATATTTCCAAAGATGCGGAAATAATAAATTTCACGGAGGAGGTATTGAATTTGGCAAAGTTATGGCGGATATTCCATATTAAGGGCGAGAAACATAGAATGTATGTGCTAAAAACACATTGGGGTTCTACCTCCTCTCTTTGCCCATCCCTTTATATTTCATCTGAATAGAAATTATCTTGTTAACAGCGAAAACTAAATTAGTTTTACAAATTCAACTCAAACAATATAATAAAAGTATTTCTGCACACATACTAGACTATTTATTTGTATATTAGCTTGACGATTTAATATTTTACTATTTGTTATCTAGAGCTTAATCTCAAAATCAAATAATTTTAAAATAAAATTTTGTTATAATGGGTTTCTATAAAATTCTAGAATCTTAATATAATGCAGAAACAGATAATAGAAAAACAGGAAACAAAAAATTTCAAGGTGCTTAGTTTAAACCTTTAAAAAATAAAAAGCAAGACAAAACCAGCAACTTTATGTTTTAAAATAACTTTGAATTTAAATTATCGATCTTTATATGTTTATAAGAATAATTAATTGGCAATATCAAATATTCACACATATTAGCTAATCATATATATTGCAATATATTTCATACATTACTACCCCCAGTCTAAACCCCTCCATTACCAGACCAGCTAATCTATTATAGTGCATATACACTGTTAACCTGCAATCTTAGATCTTTTAGTATTCGCAGACCTCTAGTATAATTGCTGTTCTAAACCCTATTTTAACTCTCTTTAACCTGATGCGTGGCCAGATCTGTTGATATGCCAGAGCATTTTGGATTGACTCTCCCTATACTCGACAACATTGGCAAAGGCCGAACGGTCCTCTTGTGGCCGATAAGCAGATATAAGAAGCATTTTCGCTGCCTTATCGTCCGCACACTACCACTTAACATCACCAAACCGGCCATAGTTGGACGGGTGGACCAAAGGGACGCTTAAAAGACAACAACCAGAAAAGGGAAAAAGTCTTAATATTGTCAGACAATCAACCGATTGAAACATCTTTAATAATGTTGGAATTTTTAAATGTTTCGCAAATTTTAGTGCTTTAAATAAGAGAGAAATGGAGAGAAATGGTTATGAATTTGAATTAAGTTAAAACATAACGGCAATCGGTTTCCAAAAGCATTTTCTGTGAAATATCTATAGACAAAGCAATTAAATTTGAATAATTTTGAATCATTTTCTTTAGGTGTGAGCTCTATCTGGTTGTAACTCTGTTTTTATTCAGAATAATGTTAATAATTATTTGTTATGTAATAATCAATATATGATTTTGTTTATGAATTTTATTTTTCTTAACCTTTATATGGGATTGAAAACAGTTTCAATAGTGGGAACGCGGAGTGGGATATTGAGAAATTAGAAGGCAATAGTCGCAAACCTAACCTTCGCTTTCACCTCTTATATCTGTACCATTCAGTCGAGTAGACGACACGTACTGCAATGACTTCTCTTTGCCCAATACCAGAATCGGCCATTCACTTCTGATCAACACTGGTGTCAGTCATTAATCTCTTAGTCGTAGCTAATGGATGAACACTTGAATACATATTCAGCCAATGACTGATTACCTGAACCGGTATTAGAGAATATGCTTGCTAATAAATAGGAGACTCAAACCAGTCTCCGCACGCAGACTTACTCCTAATCTCATCAGTGGTGGAACTGTTAGCTTCATTTATTATTTTTCTATTACTTTAATATGCTATATACAGCTGAGATGACCAAGGTTAGAGAGGGCAAAAAACACCCTAGAGTTGATGTATCGTCGACTCAAATAATCAATTAATGGCCATTCTTCACATCATTTTAATGGGACTGATAGTGCGGAAGATTTAAGATTCAAAGATTTATGTGGTGTTCGAAAACTCGACTGATTTAATGTGAAGATTCAAGCTTTTTTCGGAAATCGGACAAGAGTAATGCAAAACTCCACTTAATCTATCTCTTAAAATGAAGTGAAAAGTACACTGAATTGATTACTTCGGCGATATCTCGGCTCTAATGTGCTTTTATGATACTCTCAGACACATCGATGTCCCTGATATACAACCACTCTGAACAGCGTTGATGAGATGTTGATTATAATTGTTGATGGAGATGACGGAACATATCAATTATGCGAAGTTTTATATGAAATTAAAGTAATTTTCCAGTCGATCACATCTTTTAGCATTTCTGCAGAAAATGAAAATTTTTATACTTTAAAGAATTTAATCAATATTTGCAAGAAAAAGAATTATTTTATGTAAGCTAGCTATAATTGCTTTCAATTCCATTTTCAGTAATATGTTTTTAATTATAGATAAATTAATATGTTTTGCATTGTTAGATTATACTAATTAATTGGTCGTTTAAATTCAGCAAAAATAAAACTGAATTTTCAATCATGATGAATTGAAATATACAGTTATCATTGTAACTATCTATAGTTGATATTTCAGAAGCCAACTCCAGACCCTTGATAATTTTTTGAATCAAAAAATATATTGATCTCAGATAGACGGAGTAATTTAAAATATGTTGATATTCAACAAGGTGACACTTTAATATGACATCAAATTTATCTTGATGTATCACATTTATTCCTCTTAATTCAGTCAATAATGAGGGATATCTCTTCTTGGTAAAAATGTTCTCATTTTTGGAAATCTGGGCTGTGCACACGTTTTTGTTCATCTCTGTACAAAAGAGACAATTTTAATATTCAGAAGAATTTATTGAACATTTGTATTTATTGATTTATTTTTGTAGTTTGTTTGCTATAATTGTTCTCATAATTCCATTAACTCTTCAATCATGTGATTGTAATTATATAAAAATTAATATATTTTGCATTTTTAGATTTTCTAATGATATAAATATATTGATTGCGCAAAAATAAAACTATACTTAATTAAGTATTTTTCAGAGCATATAAAGACTGAAACTAAATACTAAAATAAGACTTAAAATTGCAATCATCATAGAGAAATACAAATAAATATTATCTGTGAAGAGCTTGACCTTGCTCGTGAGCAAGATTTTTTCTTTTATTTAGACTTAATTTATGTGCAAACATCGATTTTCTCATGATGCCATACCTATAAGGAGACTATTGTACATAAATTAAGTG
>JAQFXN010001087.1:0-16725 GCA_034693365.1 Liacarus xylariae
AGCAATATTTCATGTCTAATAATAAAAAAATAGAAATCTGTTAATAGAGATTATGCTTCAATTGCTTTCATTTCCCATTCTATGGATTTGGTATTTTATATCACTATTGCTGTATACATTCTAATTCGGCCATTCACAGATACGTGCGCACATGCGCAGAGACACTATTGAAACAAAACTTATGCGACAGGACTGGTCATTAGTAATAAATTATTTCTTACAATTTCAATATTGTTTTTCAAATTTTTATTTAATTTTCATCTAATATATAGATTAAGATATAAATAGATTAAGTTTGGTTACAGAGTCAGATTTCATTGTAAAAAATAGCGCGTAGCAACTATGACGGTCGACTAACTTTTGAGGTCTGGATCTATCCTATGCAATTTAGTGTATAAATTATGTCTTTTTATTATTTTCGGCGATTTGGATATTTATTAGAATCTTTTGCGAAATGGATTTCGGCGAATAGGTTCTAAACCATCTATAGGCCATCTCTAATTTATAAATTGACATGTTCCCCTTTTTTAAGATTTTCTGTGATAACTGCTATCAGTGATAAGTTACTGATAATAGTTATCGCAGTAAATCTTACTATAGGATTCATGTCAAATTATAAATCATTCTATTTTTTCTTAATCATTTGCAAGATACATTCACAAAATATTCTTTAAATGCAAAAAGAAATTGGTCACCCTTTATTTCATTTATATACTCAATTCACTAAAAGACAGAGTACTTTTTCTTAACATCTAGAATGCCCCCTGTGATTTTGGTGGACACCTCCTAGGTCGTTCGCGAGGTACACTTCCTCCACCATAGCAATTTTGAGAATACGGCGTCGTTCGAGAGGTATCACTGATAAAATATGCTAACGAGAAAAGGACCATACAGAACATGTGAAAAGCAAGATTTGAGTCACCCTATATTAACAGGTTAACTTTTATTGAAGAAGAATTGAATTAAAATAAGGCATCATTTTTACAAACAAACAAAAAAATTTCTGAAAAGTTTCCAAAAAAAATTAAGTTAAATTCTGTTAAATTGTTATAAAATGTGATAATATTTTATTGAAATATTGATAAAATAGTCGAAATTCTGTCAAATGCATGATTCTATCAAATCTGCACCAAATTGACTAAAATATGACACCATATACTATATATCCTCTAGTATTTTTCACTCCTTGCGAAATATCAAACGCTAGAGTAAAATAATTTGCAAAAGTATTATTGGAGATGTCAATTTTAATATATCTATACTTTCCAGATCAATATCAAACCCGTATTCTATTTTTCCATGCTAAAGTAAGATCAATTTGTTAACCTGATTGAAATTTCTATTCGATATACAACACATTCAATCTTTCCAATCATAATAAAAACAATTTTTTATTATAAATTATTTCAAAATTTTAAAATTTAAACAGGTTATAATTTACTTGTCAGCCTCCTTATCATATAGATTTGGTTATTTTGTAAACATATTTGACGATTTTATTTCATCAAAATTTAAGTGAAGGACAGAATCATGTTCTACAAGACTTAAATCGGATAAAATCTTTCCAAATGTTTCCTTAAATGTTTAGATTAACATATTTTTTAGATTTTATTGTTTCTCTTTCTTGGTTTGATAGGTAGTCCGGCTCACTCAAGAATACTTTGGGCTAAGGATTATAAGTAAGAATTTTTTTTATCTCCTCTTTCAGAGAAAAGAAATCCATTAGACTATTGAACCACCAAATGAGATCCGAGTGTAGGAAATCACTTAATGGTTAAAATTGGTTTTTATATATTGGAGCAGTCGTTCGCTTTTTGGGCAATTTTCAAATTATTACACATATATCATATATTTAAGAGTTGAGCAGGGATATCCAGGCTTGAAAATGTCAGGGGAGGGAGTATTTCCTCGGTGAGAGATAAAGGTAAGGACAAATGGCGAATTTTACCAATTTTTGCCTAGGTGAGTCCAGGTGGGTTTCTATATGTAGTAAAAATGTTGACTGTATAATGTTTAAAATTAGTTTATTTATGTTTTTAATACAAAACGCATTAAAAACTATGAAATATTCCTAAAACCTGTTTTATTTATTGTCTCAGTTGAAAACCCAAGAAATAATGTTCAAAATCAGTCATATTTATTTCGTTTTAATACAAAACTCATTGAAAGCATAGGGGGTATTCCAGGCTGGACCCCCGCTCTGGACATTCCTGAAGTTGAGTTGGAGTTTATTTTATTATTCATATAATTGAATCATTGGGTTTTTAAAATGTAAGGTAAAACGTCAGTGGGTATTTTGCAAAATCTCAAATTCAGGGGAGCTATTTAGGTTATACCCTTCTTGGAAACCCCCGCTTTAATTGAAGTTGGATATTTTTAATACTACTTGTGTATATTACAGGATATTTGAGGATATTTAGCCTTTACAATTAAACTTGAATTTAAAAGTTATCAAGCTTCAAAGTTTGTATTTTCATGTTTTATGTGTAAATCTTACAACACTATAGCTATGTTTAGTTTTTTCTATGTTTAAATAATATGCTTCAATGTTTTTTCAGAAATATATAATGTCTGATATATAATAGTTAAAATTTTTTTTTTAAATAAAATAATAAGATTTATGCTTTATTCTTTTTATTATTTTAAACTTTTGATTGCTTAGAATTTAAAGTGTATTTTAAGAGATAAATATTAGTTATATAGTATTTACAGTAGGCTAAGCATCGAATTAAACAATAAATTAACAATAAAGCAATTGAATTATGATTTTTCCATACAATCAAACTGTAATTTAGTTGATATTTATTGCAATAGAAACACAAGTTTACAATATAACAGATAAATGAAATCAAACACTCAAATATTAAATAAATAAAAAGTTCTAATTTAAGTAATATTCAAAACTTTATGGAAACCATTCTGAACTGGAATTGAAATGAACGGAATATCTGTTTGAAAAATGATTAATTACAAAATCATTTATCATTTATTAATTAGAATGAAATTAATTTCAATATAATTTCAATTATTTGTTGCTTTCAATGAATTAAATGCACAGAATGTTGAGGGAAATTGATTTATAGAATGGTTTATCGATATCTAATCAATTATTGATAATTACTACTAATAGTTGTGAGAAAATTGATTCATAAACAGAATATTTAATTGATTTTATATATTACAAAATTACATAAGATTAGTGACTGTTATTCAATTTGAATAAACTTTAATTGAGTATCGAATTAAAAAAACACATCATATCTACAAAATCGTTGCGTCAATTATTTACTTCATATTTCTTATCGCAATTATTTAAGTATCAAATTTCGAGAGGTTTTACTTTAATAGAACAACGAAAGAGCAGTGATAACCCAGAATCTCGATAACAAAACTCATGTGTTTGGGAGGACTGTCGGCGAGTGTTCGGAATATTTTGTTAAATAGTTAAAAAGTATATAAAAATGTTCCCCGAGTATTCATTTGTGTAAAAATGAACAGAATTTACAGTTCTGAATTCCAAATATGCACTGAAGGAGGGGTACATCGAATGAATTTATGAGCAAAATTGGCTCATATTTAGAGCAAAATATTCCAGGTTATATTTATCTTTTTGACTATATCTTCTAACAAGAAGTAAGTATGCAATTGATAAACAGTTTTGTGCTGAAAAAAAATTTAGAATGTGAACTTTTTGTTATAAAACTATTCAATCAAACTATTGAACTCAAATCTATAAACAAAATCAATTTTCTTAATGAACTCGATTTAAAATTAAAGTAAAAATAAAACTCTACTTTTCACTGAAAAAAGTGTAGATAAGAATTCAAATTCATTGAATACATCCTGAAAATGATTAATTTACTTATTTTCTCTGTCGTGTCTGAGAAAAGGGGGGTTTTATAAATATTTTATTATTACTTAAAGAAAATAAAATAAATAATTGCTCACATTGTTGATATTTTGTTCGATAGTTATAAATGAGTCTTTCATATCGACCACACTTTCATCTTCGCCATCAAATGAGACCAATTTGTTTGCTTTAATTACTTCTGGTTTTAAGATCACTGTTAGATCATATTGAAGCCAATTGGAAAAGAGTTGTCTATCAATGCCACTAAGTTTGTCGTTTCCCATTTGCGGCTCAACTATTCCAAGAACTCTCACATTACTTATGTCTTGAAAACGAGTCAGCACTCCATTGACAGGAACTGCTGTAGAAATTACAGCCAATTCTTTATCGATAGAGTTGTCTAAGTTTTGGTTTGGAAGAGAGGTTCGGTGTTTTGCGAATAAAGTTATTTTGGTTATGGAATCGACTCCAAGCGAATCCTTTGCAACCGATATATTGAATTGAGAGATATTAAACTTCTTTATAGTCGGAAATATAAAAACTTTATCCGATTCTTGAGGTTCTGTTTTAGTAATGGTTTCGGGTGTTTGTGCTAAAGAAGACGCTTCTAATAGCTGTATGTCTGAGCAAAATAAATGAGAAGTGACAGAACGAAATGAAAAGTAAATAAAACAATTGTAAGAAAAGTAGTGAATATGTAATTGTAATAGGAATAGGAATAGGAATTACAATTATAATTATCTAAGTTTCTGTTAATCATTTTGGGCGCTTCACTCATTCCAAGTTTGGAGAGAATCTGTTGTTTAATAAATTCCAATCTCTGTATATACTGTTCCTCTTTGAGTATTAACTGAATCTTCTCTTTATTACAAGAGAAACACGACTTAAACTTTTGAATAACTTTTTTGGCTGACATTTGATTTTGATTTTGTTTCAATGAGAGCGTCGAAAACGTTTGGTTTATATTCAAAGTTCTGGTTTCACTGAATTTTGAATTTTTTTTAACACTTGGAGTATTCAATGCATTGCTATCGAGTTTATGGTCTGAAAAACTATTTATTTGAATTTCTTCGCTATGTTCCGGCTCTAAAACAATAAATGAATCGCAAATTTTGAACGAACAACAGGTAAATAGAAATGCACTCAAATATAAACTAAGTTTTGTATTCATTTTCACTTTCGATAAATTCAATTAATGAAAGACTTGTTCGACAAAATAGACTGAATGTAGTCTCACATGAATTCGTACTGAAGTTTGAAACAGAATCTAAGCATTACTTAAACTTCAGATGCGATGCAATCGTAAAGTTTGTTTGACTGTAAATACAGTCGACGTCTGATAATAAACATAAGTTATATTAAACATTGAGAAGAGAATTATTATAATGACTGACGCACTGATACTTTACATAAATTAAGAGCCAGTAGTCAGTTGTCCGCATTGAACTCGTCTTTTGCATAATTAATTGAAAGGCCAGAAGCGCATAGCAACACACCGTTCAGTGAAGGGTCTATTGATTTGCCTTTCCTTTCGATTTCTTCAGTAAAACTTTTATTTTTGAATTTTAATTTTTATTCATTTATCATTTAGCTTAGCAACAGGTTTGCACTTTTGGATACATTTCCTTGTTTTTTGCTATGACTAGAATTCTCATTCGAGTCCTGTCCCACATCTCTTCCATCCCTCACATCTTTCTCTATACTGTACTGTAGAGTAGCAGTAGTGCTGTTGCAATAAGAGAGTAGAGTATACGACACTAAACAAGTTGAGTAACAGTAAGTAAGCATCTGATCCTATCCCTAGACTCAGGCCTTATCCTTGACATACCCTAAAATGTGTTATCTGTGGAAGAGGACACTGAAGAACCTTTGCCTCATTCATAACAATTACAAGTCGTTTAATTTTATTTATTTATAAACAAAACAATTATAGGCGACGAATAAATTCAATCAATTGCTTGCAATTCAATGGATGAGTGCATTGTATGCGACAAAACTGAATATTAAATGACAGAATTTAAAGAATGCATTTATTGGAATTTCGAAACTAATACAAAGTTCGTGAAAAACAGATCAAATTAGAAAAATATTTTCAATTAACAACATTTTATTGATGTCTGACTCAGCAAACTATGGAACGAACAATTTTGTGAACTTATCTTATCTTAAAATTAAATGAAAAATAAAGAAATGAAAACATTAGTTGTTTTGACTAATTGTTGTAGTGATAGCCCCCGCGAGACCCTCGAGTGGGTCGACCCCTAAAGTTACCGCGCGCTGAGAACTTGCTGTCGCGAAGTCTTATTGTTCTTCCAGTTTGTTGTGAAGTTTGGGGCTGAGCTTGAGGTGCACTGGGAGGCACTGACTGTTTGTCGGGAGACGTATCGCCAGATGTTTGAGACGTCGGCGCCATTATTGGTCGCCTTTGAAGAACACCTCTCTGTCCACCCATCACTCGACCCCTTCGCGCCGTTGGAATACCTCTTTGTGCAGAAGTTGAGGCCGAAGTTGAGGTCGGAATCGATTCGCTTTCGAACACAATCTGAGTCTCGTCTTTGTCCTTCTCTTCTTTATTCAACTCCTGTTGAGTCTGTGTTTCACTCATTTGATCCCCTCTTTGGCCAATGTCTGCATCAATAGTCTCAATGTCTTCACTTTTACTGTTTTCTTGGCTTTCGATCTCAACAACACTCGAATCACTGATTTCTGTCTCGAATTCAGTGGGAATTATAGTTTCGGTAACATTTGGATCGATACCAAAGTTGGGATCGGAATCGTTATCGATGTCTACGCTCTGAACAGTCGAGTGAACGCTGTTGTCAACGGCTGGAGAGTTAGCCAAAGGAGTTGTCGGAACACTCCTTCCATTATTATCGTCGAACTGAGACAAATCCATACGCGTGTCGTCCACTCCAAGAGTTCCCTCAGTTGTCGTCAATTGGGATAACGGAGTCGTTTCGGCAATGGATGAGCTGAAGACAAACCTCGCCTGAGGAACGCGCGGGGAATTAAGGGCATCAGCAAAACTGTCTCCACGTCGGGGCACAAACAATGTCGGAGTACTGGGAACTATACCGTCGCCCTCATCATAGGTCGAACTTTGTTGGGCTTCTCTTAAATAAAATGATTGTCGACCTGAAGGCGCAAATGGTCTCTGAATTGGAGTTGGAATCTGAATGAATGGATTAGATTCAGTACTGGATGTGACCATTGATGTGACTGCAAGTGAAGACATTGTGGTCGAGACGTGTGGCTCTGCGTTCGGGAAAATAGGTTTAGAAAATAAATTATTAATAAGTTTTAACTCAATTACCGATCGGTTCTGAACTCAATGTTTCGGTGCGTATGACTGACTGCTGCTGTGATACCCCTTCCTGATTCGATTCGGGCATATCATCCGACACTCCAACCACTTCTATGTCCTCCTCGTCTTCATTATTGTCTTCTGTCTCTTCATTTTGTTGATCATAATGTGATTCCGACTCTTCCTCTTCATTATAGACGTCGTTGTAGTAAACCTCTTCCACGTTCTCCTCCTCTTCTCCGTAATCTTCCTCTTCATCTTCTTCTTCCTCCTCTTCCTCTTCGTCCCCATTATCTTCGGGTTCACTCGTGTCCTCTCTTTTGTCAATATCCGAGTCATCGCTTTCAAGGATTATGACGTCGTCGTCGTCTTCGGAAACATTTCCCCCCTTTTGTTGCGAAGAACTGTCAGAAGATTTGTCTTTTGATGTCATTTGTGTCACTTCTTCAGGTTTAATGCCTTCGGATTCAGTCCTTAGTTTCTTAGGACTCATAGGAGCAGACATTTCCTCCGATGACTTACGTGTTCTTTTAAGCATCACTTTGTCTCTACTCCTTTCGATTTTAATTCCAGTCGACTGTTCAGACACTTCATGTCTGGACTGAACACTCTGTCCACTGGTTTGAGCTGAAAGTTCATCTCTAGTCGACGGCTCTGTATTATTCTGCTCGTCAGCATTAGATACACCCGATTGTGGCATAAGTTCTATCGATTCGTTTTGCGCCAATACTTGTGTTGTATTCGCTTCTCTTGAATTCATGTCTTGGATCTGATCTTCGGTTTGAGATGTAATCACTTCTGACTCTGAATTAGAATTCGGCGAAACGACAGCCAATTGAGAGACTGTTTGTGTCGGCTGTACTGTCGCTTGAGGTACGGACTGGTGTTGAACTGACTCTTCAGTAGTTGGCTGTACTGTAGCCACAGTTGCCGTTCGCGCCGTCACATTAGCGCTGCGACCAGTCCTGTGAAGAGTGGGCGCGACAGCCAATGGACGAATACTTGCAGTGGGGGTCGATTTGGCGGAAAGAGGCTGAACAGTTGCCGGTTGGGGATGGACTGAATGGCGCACAGGATTTGACGCCGATTGGGCTGAAGTCTGTACTGAAGCACTGGTCACTCCAATCGCTTGTGCTGTTTGTTGTAATTGCTGCTGAGTTTGCATTTGTTGAGTGGTTTGCAGTTTAGTCTTGAAATCTTCGATCTGTTTATAGGCTTCTGTCAGTTCCCTCTCATGTCGGGTCACTTTTGCGTCGTATTGAGACTTAATTGAAGCCATTCTAAGAGCACTTTCTTCACAGTTCTGTTCTATTTGTTTGATTTTGTCTTTCAATTCTTCGTTACTCTTTTCGAGCGATTCTTTTTCTTTCAAAACATTCAGTTTTTCACTGGAAATAGCGGCCAATCGTTGTTTCGCCTGATGTGCAATCTTTTTCGCCTTTTCTTCTTTTTCGAGTGCCTGTGCTTTTGCATTCTCTCTTTCATCAGTGACTTGAGTTAACTCTTTATTTAATTTCTCGATTTGTTCTTCAAATTCTTTGATTTTTGTATTCAATTCTTCGATCTTTTGCAAAAGTTCAGGTGTTTGTGAATCTGGAGCACCGGTAGTGTTGTTTTCACTATTGTCCGCGACGTTGGCTTTATTTTGATTCTGTTTATCGAATTCGACTTTGAGTTCGTCGAATTGCATTTTGTACTTTCGCGCGACTTTTCTCAATTGAGTTATTGTGTTCTGATTTGCTGTGCTTTCGGCTCTCAATGTCTTCAATTCATCCGAAAGTTTTTTCAATTCTTTATTCTTAGCCTCGATTTCACTTTTGATCGATTGATTCTGTATTTCCAAACTTTTTCGCGCATTCTTTTGACTCTCGAGTTCGACATTTAATTTACTTAATTCTTGATTCAAAGTCGAAATCTATTGCGAAAAATTAGAAATTAATTTAAAGAATAGTTTAATTATTATTTTCATTTACCTGTTGTTGAAGTTTTGTCTTCTCTTCATTAAGTTTTTTCATATCTTCGGGATTTGATTTGTTTATCTGTTCCATCAAATTATTAGTTCTTTTCTGCCAGTGCTTCACTTCCTCTCTCAGAGCTGTAATTTCTGCGTTTTTGTTTTCGACCTTAAAATAATTTGAATAAAGAATTATTAAAATATTTATTAATTATTCAAAAAACAAAACAATAAAAAAGACAATACATTTTGAGTCAAGTCTTCGATTGCTTTCGTCATATTTTCCGAATCGATTTGACTCAATCTGTCTGTCAATTGTTGACATTTGAGTTCAAGACTGGACTTCTCACTCCTGAGCAGTGCATTGCTGTCACTCAATATGTTTATCATTTCAATTCTCTTAACCATATCGTTGTGTTGCGAGACATTAGTCATGAGATTCTGGGACTCAATCTTCTCCTCTCGCAGTTCGTTCTGAATGTGATTCAACTCCTTTTTCATATTCTCTAAAACTAATTTGTTTCGCGAGTCTTCACTTTCGAGGGCCGTTATCTGCGTTTGCAAAATCTCCTTTTCCTTTCTCAGGAATTGAATCACTTCTAACAATCGGTTAGTGTTCTCAATCGCCTCGTCCTTTGTTAATAAAGGCAAAGAAGAGTTGTTTTGGAGGGCTATTATTCTATTGTTCAACAGTTCCAACTGTTGGTTCAAAGTGTCGTTAATCTTCTCTAAATCACAACATTTTTCTTTAATTTTTTCATTATTTACTTCAATATTCTTCTTCTCATTCGTCCACATTTCATGTCTCTGAGCCAACTGTTCCTGTGCTTTATTGGCAGCCGATTCTGCTTCAAACACTTTATTTTGAAACAATTCCAACTGTTTTCGTAACGAATTAATCAGTTGAGCGTCTCTCGAATGTTGGAGTAATTCCCTCTCATAGTTGGTCTGAGCTTCCGATGCGATTGCCATTTGTGCGCTCTTGTCTTCGAGCGCCCTCTTCTCATTGAGTGCCGACTTTTCTGCACTGGAATTGGCGTCAATTAAAGAATTGGTTAATTTGTTTATTCGATCCAAATATTGCTGAGAAATGCTTTTGTGATCTCTTTCTAAACACGTCTTCTCTTCGTTTAGTTTATGAAAACGATCTTTAATTTCATTCAATTCTTTAGTCAAACTTTTAATAACACTTTCTTTTTCATTGAGAATCGAATTCGCCTTTTCCTGAATCTCTTCGTTCGACAGTTTGTGTTCATTGAGTTTTTCTTCTAAAGTAGAGTTAATAGAACGCAAGCTTTCGGACGCCTTTTGAGAGTTTGTCAACCGATCTCTCAATAGTTTTACTTCATTTTGGGTTTCGACATATTGTTCACGAATAACAATTAACTGCGAGTGAAGAGCTCTATCCGATTCTGAAGGTCCACTCGCTTCCGAGCCTTTCAGTTCATTCGATCCCATTTTAAAAGAATTTAATTCATTTTCCAAATTTTTAGCTTTTGTTTGGTATTCAATCAATTCTTGATGTGTTTTCATATACTTCTCCACTTCGGTATCCAATCTTTTCTGCAATTCCTGTGTATGCCTTTCCCAGAGAGCAGAAGCTTCTGAATGTCTTTCGCTATCCTTTTCCGTTTTGTTCCTCAAATAAGACAATTCTTTTTCGAGTTTTGTGTTTTGAATTTTAAGGTTTTTAATCGAATCGCTTTCCATTTGATTTAAATTGTTTTGAACCGTTTGTAAAGTATTGATGAGTTTATTCTGGTTTTCCTGATTTCTAATCATTATTTCATTTTCCTGAAGGAGTTTTAATTCATTATTTCGATACAAATCTCTTTCGGATTTAAGACTTTCGATATTTAATTCATATCTATTGAGCTTATCGTTAACTGAGAGCACTTCCTGTCTCATCAAAACCAAACTCTGTTCGTGTTTTTTTATGTTCTCATTCAAAATAGTATTCCTTTCCTTCAATAATGCGTTCTCTCTCTGGAATTGTTCGCAATTTGTTTTAAACATTTCGAACCTCTCCTGAGTGAAAGTTACTTCAGACGATGCCTTCGCCAGCTCTACCTTAGTCTTTGATAATTCTTCTCTGAGTTTCTCATTCGTTTCAGTCATTTGTTTAATACGATTAGAGTTCTCTTCGCTATGTTTTTCATATTCTTTATTGATTTTATCAAAATTTGCTTTCAATTCGCTGTATTCCTCGGCATTAACACGAAGACTACCAGAATTAAATGGAGATGTAGTGAACGCAACTGGAGATCTCTGTACTTGATTTGGATCAGAATTGGAATGGGAGGCAAGCATTTTGTATACATCCCTTTGTTTAACTAAGGCCTCGACCATATCTGTCTGTTGTCTTCTCTCTGCTCTCAAATTTTCCAACTGAAGGAGCGCTTCATCCAAATCCCTTTTGAGAGCCAATCTCTGTTCGTCATCCCTGTCCTCTTCAAGCTTTTGCAGTCTTTCATTGGTTTCTCGCAAAGCATTCATTAAGCGTTGATTTTTTACTTGAAGTTCTTCAATATCTCTGAACGTAACCAACTCTTGGGGAACGTCTCTATAGTTATCGGACGACGATATTTGTGAGTCCTGTTCGTGGGATACAGTGAACCCTCGGGCCTCTTGAACGCTCTTAATGAGAGCCCGTATTTGTTTGGCTAAGTCCCTGTTCTCATGTTCGTATCTCTGAATCTCTCTCTCATACTGTTTATTAATCCTCAAAAGAGTGTCCCTTTCGTGGAGCCACTGCTCCCTTTCGGACACAATCGAAGACATTTGACTCTGGAGTTCATTCAAGTTCTCAACAGCTCTTTGATGTTCTTGTATTTTACGATGAAGTAAAGGCGCATTTTCTTCTGCTTCTGCTGTCAATTGTTTCAGATGTTCTCTGAGAACAGAGTTTTCACTTTTCTGATCGTCGAGTTCTTGTTGTGCGGAAACCAATTCATTGAATATTTGAGTAAAACTCATGTTTTTTCCTAAAAGTTTTTTAGTATTTGCGGCCAAAGGATACTGTCGTTCGAACTCTGATTCCAAGTTTTCTTTCGAAGTGTTGGCCGAAGACTCTCTCAACTCTTCCAACTCTTTAATTAGATGACTGTTCTCTTCCATCGATTGGTTTAATTGTTCCGAATATTTAATTTGGTTTTCAGTGAAAGTGGACTCGAGTTGATTGTGTGCTTCTTTAGCCGATTGTAATAATGTCTGCATTTCTTCAATCGTTTCGATTAGAGTTTCGTTTCTTTTCTTCAAATCACTGTTCGATTGTTTGTGTAATTCAATCAAATTGTTTTGAGCCTTTATCTCATTTTGGAAGTCCTCTTCCAATTGGGCGCTGAAGTGTTGCATTTCTCGTATTCTTTCGGCCAAACCTTCGATGTGTTTATCTTTTTTGTCGACCACTTGTTTCAAATGTTTTATTTCTTCTAAATATTTCGTGTTTTCATCACTTTTTTGTTCTAAATTCGACTGCAATTCAAAGATCTGAACCGTTCGATCTCTCCTCAGAGCCAATAGTTCATTCACTTTAGCGTTTAGTTCTTCATTGAGTGCGTGAATCTGTTTTTGATAGAGTTGTCTCTCTTGACTCATTCGCATTTCCTGGTGTTGAATCGATATTGTCTTCAGTTCCAGCTCTTCGGCCTTAACTGATGTCTCAACTCTTCCTTCACTAATGGATTGCAATTTTGAACAAACATTTTTGAGCTCTAATTGCAAACTTTGTATCTCTTCTTGTCTTCTGTCCAACAGTTCAGTGAAGTCTAACTTTTCGTTTGAATATCTCTTCATTTTTTCCTTTAAGACATTCAATTCATAACTTAAAGAATCTTTTGCTAAATTAAAAAAATAATTATTAAAAAAAATTTGGATAAAACAAAAACAAATACAAACTCTCGAGTATTTCGTAATAATCATGTCTTGACTTCTGGAGCGCTTCCTCTGCTTCTCTCAATTGGTTTTTAAGTTTGTCGACAAAGTCTTCACTCATTTGAAGTTTAGATTTAGTGTTTTGTAGCTCTCGATCGACAGCAAAGTTCTTCTTCTCCGCATTGGCCACAGTGTTGGCCGACTGGGCCTTCATATTGTCGATTGTCTGCTGTTTTCCCTCCAAATGTGACTCCAATTTGATCCTAACATAAGTGGATATTTGTCTGATCTCTTCCTCTTTCAATAATTGGTTCAGAAATTTATAATCCTTTTCATTCATTTTAAGTCAAATCTGTTTTAATAACTAATTATCGTATAATTGATTCAAACATTAATTGTTTTGTATTTAAATAAATTAATTTCTTTAGCAAATAATCGGTTAAATCATTGGACAAAACAATAATTTATGTCTTATTTTTCATTTGAATTTGATTTTATTCAACGCTTAATACAAACAAACACTGGATTAACGCTAACTCAACTCCAGGTCTACTAATAGAGAGCGACTCCAGTCATGTCTGAAGACATGAATAGTTTGTAATGAATAACGTCTTCGCAAACACATTGATGTCTAAGCGATGAAAAGCAAACATCGGTTTAATTAATGTGTAATTTATAGATAAAAACATTCAATTTTTAATCGTTTGCATTGAATTGACTCTAAATTTTGAGTAAAGATTGTGTTTTCAATTCAATTGTATTAATAATAATAAATTGAATCAATTGTTTGGAGTTTTTATTTTATATACTTTGAGACCAAATGTCAAATGAGTTGAAAATAAATGTTTTGATTAAATGATTTGAATATATTTTGTCACCAATTAGTGAATGAATTGGTTTTTGGTTTAATTCACTTTAAACTGCATTTAATTTTATTTATATAAAAAGCAAAACAAAGTCCAACCCCTTTAGTGGCAATGGATGTGTCGCACCATTCCTTCAATGTGTTGCCACCGATGGTCAACCCTCACAACGAGGGCCCGGATCTGGCGGAGGAGCAGCACTTGGCGTTCCTGCAGAGTCAGATAGTACAGCCCTCACCCATTCAACCCCCACATCACGACCACTTGCAGGCCATGCCCTCAACCCCTCAGCAGCGGAGTGTCGGCCCTCCCAGTGTCATACAAAGCACATCTTCGCCATCAATGCCTCTCAACGCCTCATCCAATACTCCCAACCCGTCCTCCAACTCATACATACCGTCGCAAATGTTTGGAAGTGTCGGACCGTCAGGTCCTATGACTCCAATGACACCCATGACTCCCGTGACTCCGGTCTCCACTGACCCGGGAATTGTGCCTCAGCTCCAGAACATAGTGTCGACCGTAAACCTCGGCTGTCGTCTCGACCTCAAGAAGATTGCATTACACGCGAGGAATGCGGAGTACAATCCAAAACGGTTTGCAGCAGTCATTATGCGAATACGAGAGCCCAGGACTACAGCTTTGATATTCAGTTCGGGCAAAATGGTTTGTACCGGAGCTAAGAGTGAAGAACAGTCACGACTGGCCGCACGAAAATACGCCCGAATTGTACAGAAACTGGGATTTGAAGTAAAGACACTAAAGACTAAACTTTTAATCAATTATTTAATGAAAACTTTTTTCTGAAATTTTGAATTAAAGGCAAAGTTTTCTGACTTCAAAATCCAGAATATGGTCGGCAGTTGTGATGTAAAGTTCCCAATACGTCTAGAAGGACTGGTATTAACTCATAGCCAGTTCTCCAGTTATGAACCGGAATTATTTCCGGGCCTTATATACCGTATGGTTAAACCTCGTATTGTTCTCTTGATTTTCGTTTCGGGAAAAGTCGTCTTAACCGGTAATCTATTGTTGTCTCTAATGTTTTTAATAGAAATTATAATATCTTTTCATATATTTTAGGCGCAAAAGTCCGAACAGAAATATACGACGCGTTTGAGAATATATATCCGATTTTAAAGGGATTTCGAAAACAATAAACTCATTCTTTATTTAAATTTCATTTAATTGTTCTTTAGTTTTAAAAAAATCAATTTAATTAAAACAATTCATTCATGTCTTTCGATATCTTTTTTTCATTGAATTTCGAAAATATGTTTTAATTAAAACTTTAATACAAAAACTTTTATTTGATTTAATATTTACAAAAACTTGTAATTTATTAGATTTCAAACCACTCTTTAAAATAAACACATTTTGATGGAGATATGGGTCCGCCTTCTCGACAGTCCTGATAGACGGGACAAACACTGCATGGAATTCGCATAAAACCTGTGTCTTTGGCCAGGGATTCGATATATCGGTACAATTTATTTGATTCTTTGGTATTGTTCTGAAGAGATATATGTTTTTCTACTTTACCATCGAATACAAGAGTGTCGAGAATGCTCTCAATGTCTTCAACGCTGAGCTCCACTTTACTAATGCCCACGTCTTTAATGAATGTCAGCACTTGTGTCGAAGTGACTAAAGACTTGTTCTGACGAGAGATCGGGTTCTTCTCCTCGGCTTTGGCTTTGTTTGACTTCAAAGTGAACTCTATTTTAATAATCGCTCAGAAAATAAAAATTAAACTAAACATTGAATCCAAACCTTTTCCCACAGAAATCGAAGGCACTGTTGGGCCAAGACTTCGATAAACTCGGACTCATAGTCGTTGCCGCTATACCAGGAGCCACCCGTGACAGACCTGTCGGGTTCGATGTCGTACAGCATATACACCTTCTTCTTGGAAGCGGTCACTGATTTGACTGATTTAATCAATTTCTTCGTTTCCATACTTTTCAACACTTTATTGAGTTGTGTTTGCGATAGATTTGACTGAAACCTAATGTCTCGAATCCAAATGCCTTTATTGCTGGCCTTCTCTACAATCGAGTAGACAATCCTTTCCTCTTCATCAGAGCCTAAACACACAATTGCTTGCATTAAAACCAATTCCTGGACTCGAATGTCAAACCTTTAGCTTTTGTCTGCTCTTTAATTCTGTACAACAGTTGTAATCCCTGTTTGCAAATCTCAATCTTCTGGAGATTCAGCAATTGGTTGACGGCATTGGCTCTGACCAGAGGAGTGACACCACTCATAGCGATTTGCAACATCTTCTCTGTTATCCCTTTCTCGCTCTCCCGACACAACTCAACGATGCTATCAATTAATTATCATTAATAATCAAATAAGGAGTCAATCAATGCTTTAGTCAATACTTATTCATAATTGTATTCAAATTCATTTCATCGCTTGTCGTCTCTGTTGTCGCCATTTATTCCAATACAAGTGATTCAGTCCTTTATTAACGTAAACTAATTTAAACCCAAACCTAAATAAACAGAAAACATGTGTTTCCTATTGACTGCACAATCGCTCAAATATAACGTATGGCCAAAAGGGGGAAAAGGGAGGAATGGGTTCCAGATTTGTGTTCCATCAAAATTATTTAATTTAAAATTTCTTCATTTAAACAATAATAACTCCAAGAAGTAATGGCTTTGCACTGCAAAGTTTGAAGGCATAGATTAACTCATTCACAGATCGTCGACATATAGTCTGAATGGTAGAGCAAGCGATAACATTAGTGATTCTAAGAATCACTTTGAAAATTCTCACACATATATTATATTGTAACAGTACTTAGGGGGATAAGACTGTTAGTAGAGGGTTTAGCTCTACGTAATTGATTGTTTGTTATGATTAAGCAAGC